>PKML01057014.1:78001-226475 GCA_002933935.1 Eutrema yunnanense | reverse complement strand
AACAGAATAATTATGAAACACGATGCACATAATATATAAGGACCGAATTGATAACTAATAAGAGGAACCAATATTCATGTTCAATAAAATACATAGATAATTAAACATAAAGTCGACAAAAAAAAACGATAATTAAACATAATTTAAAGTAGTTTGGTTCGAATTATAACAGACGTTGAGAGATAAGAGATAATCATAAGGAGGATGGATGGCCGGTGGTCGTTGATCGGTAGTGCTGAAGACGATGTCGCCTATACACACATATATTCAATACATTAACAATGTAAAACTAAACAAAAAGACAAATTAAAAATTTGATATTAAAAAAAAAACAATACTTACATAGCCCTAAACTCATCAACCTCTTTATCGATAGGATTAAAGAGGAAATCAGAGCATCGAGGATGAGAGCGCAAGACAACCGAGTCCTTGTCAACACCTAAAAAAAACAATGAAATTAGAGTATAAACATATAACATGACATACATTCGGAACTAAAACTCTACCTTGGCCATTGGACATCTTCCAAAACCTTAACACACAAACGACAGATTCACTTGTGTTCCGTTGATAGACTTCATAGAAAGTCTTGGCCAAGGCACCACGAGCAATAAATGGCAAGGCACATTCCCTCCTATCACACGCCGATAATAAGACCAACAAATCAAATCGACAAAATTCTAAGACCAACAAATCAAATCCACGAAAGTCCCTAAGTGATAAAAAAAAAATATAGAGATATAGAAAAGATGAAACCTACACTGCATCCGTAAGTTCGAATCTCACATAGGACATATCCTCTTCGTAGGCATCGTTGCTAGCAGCATAGAGTTAACCCATCTTAAACACAGTTCCCATAACATCTAAAATAAGTCGGGTAAAATACTAATGTTAATATTCTCCATAACGAATCATATAAAAAGGAAAACCAAAAAAGTAAAATATCACCTAACAAAAGAAGGTAGGTTTACCAATCAGATATTCAAAGTCTAATGCTCGAGTCATGATATCATAAAACCGAAAGCAATGGAGAAACAAACTGTATGTCTTTGGCCGGACGGGTGTGACCGTGGTCAAAGAGATGAACTCGAGACGATGCTTATTGATTGTTGTGAGAACCGATCCGGAGGCCTCCTTAACAACAAACCCAGAAATTTTAAACCAAGATCCTTGTTTCAGAGAACATGCATGTTTAGGAAATTCGTTCGACATAATGGTTGCCGAGATACGGTTGCACTAAAACAAAAAAAACAATCAGAAAGAAAATCGATCAATGATTTCACGATAGAAAAGATTACAAAAATACTTAAATAAATATAAATCCAACCGAACACGTACCTTTTCATCAGAGAGAACCATCTCAGTCGTGTCTCCGAAGAACGATACATCCTTCCACAGCCTTACCACTTGAACGCAAATCTGCCAATTGATTTTGTAAGTGTCTAAACACGAAACTTCAACGACATCTGACATTATAGAAACCGAATCGTTTTTGCGTCCAAAGAAGAAAAAAAAGAGAAGACCTAAAACAATAAGATCAGATAAAATATATACACATAAATATTATTCTTGGCAGTTCTAATTACATCGAACGACTGCGAGAAGTCAAAATTAATATTTATCATTAAACGTTACTTATTGTCACATTTAAAACCAAACCCATGAACTGACATTAAACCACTTCCCAAACAAATCAGGCAATATTCTCCGATTTATTCATACCATGCGGACAGAGGGAATAAAATCCTATTACGCTGGGTTTGCCAAAATTATACGCAAGACTAAGAAACCAATGTACCAAAAGCAATATACATCATATTTATTTTAATATATTATTTAAATTGTGTCGACAATGGATAAAGTTATTAAATATTTTATCTGAATTTTAATTCAGAATATATCGTTTATCGAATGTTATTTTATTTAAAAAATAACAATCATTAATTTTTTTTTTGTAGATATATACATGCACCAAATACATTAATGCAATTTATGGTGGTTGTCGAAATAATAACAAATGAAAAGAGGTATGTTGGTTTATATCAAATCGTAACTACATAGGTATCGGAGAAATATGTCAGTAGGAAGTGTTGACTTCTCAAATACAAAACAGAATCACGATTACGGCAAGTTAAAAAACATACAAATAAATATTTATAAATCAAGATACCTAACCATCGAAAATAATCGAGTAAAAAAAAAGGATAACCAAATCAAAACACAATAAGTTAATACAAACATAAAAATTTAAGATAGTTCGATGATAGTCTTAAAAGTCATAACAATTTAACGTTAGCATAAATAAAAGATAAGACATATAATAGATCGATATCCGATAACATTAAGGCAGTATTGAATATTATAAATTCCATTACTGATCGTTCTTCTTATGCGAGGAACTCGCCTCATCGACCATCCGATTCCCATCATTGACTATGGAATTACTGTTCTCGTTTTTCACAAACCTAAAAAACAAAAATAATGGTCAATTTTATATACACATAAACGTGTGTTTATTTATAAGATGTATATATATCACCTTTGCATAAAGTTCCGAGCTTGGGGAATCTGAGGATGAAACTTAAACCTGGAAATTCCTCCCTTGCTCTTAACATAGATGCATGCTACAAAGTATTCAAATATTATATCGAACTAAAAACAAATGTTGGTAGATGTAAATTACTCCAATCAAAACGAATATGTTACCTTCTTCGTTTACAACACGCCAATCAGTTAAAAGACAAAGGACAGGTACTTGATTAGCTTTCCAGAATTCATCATTGAAATCAAGGGCCAGTTTGCCAAACGCAGAACATCTAAGCTCTAGACCCCTTTTAACATAATTCAAAGTCGTCATTAAACGTTACCAATTTGTATGTTTCAACCTCTAACACACACAAATCAACTATATGAAATACCAACCTCTGGTTTTTCATAACGAAATTGATAGAGATTGTGTTTTTTCTCTCGTCCGACTGTAGGAATCGTCATTCACCGTTTGGAGCTCCTCAACAGCAATAACCATACCCATTAAGTCTGATAAAGATAAATCCCAAACATAACTCATATCATTATACATGACATTCTCATATAAATAGTTAAATAAATATATTAAAAAATATATATATATATATATATATATGAGTACCAATAGGAAGACCATGATCCGTTTTCCCACTAAGAACTTCTGTAAAAGTCGACAACACTGTCTCACTATCAACCGGTCTTAGATCAGTATAACAGATGCGAGTGTTTTCACATAACTTGATAGTCCAACCAAATAATGAGTTGGGTTCTTCTAACGGATCCTCACAGACAACGAAATCTCTAATACTTTTCCATTCACCTTCTTCAATCCTTCTACCAAATTTTTTCATTAAATATGGCTGGTTGACCGAGGCCTGTATCGTATCACCCTGAAGATTAAAAGCAGAGTAGTTGTATATCCAAGTCCTTTATTAAATAAAAATCTATAACAATAAACATAAGATCAAAAAACGAACCTTCTCGTCCATGAGCAAAAACTGCAAAGAGTCGGGATTTACTAAATTGTGTTCCTCCCATTTCTTTAGCACTTTCACTCTAATACTCCAATTAGTTCTCCTTTCGTTCAGATCCATAATCATGTCGTACGCGGCCATCGAAGCTTGTAGATGTTTTTGAACAAAAAAGGGTAAAAACCATAAAAATCTCGAACTCAAGATGATTTTCGTTTATACAAAAAGAAATTATTTCCTCTATAATACCACCAAATTTATAACAAAGAGACACTGGTACCTACAATAACTGCCCGAATACGAAAAGCAAGACCAGTCCAGATGCTCAATGCATCGATAAATTAAAAAATTACAGCTTTTCAGCTAATTTTTTAAAAAAGAAATGATATTTACGACGACAAAAGTAACTCATAACAGTTTGAAATGACTAAACAATAAAAATATAATCTATTCAACCTAAATAGAATATTCATTAAGATTCGATTAGATAATAAAATATGATATAAATTTGTGATGTTGGTAGACTCAGAACGTTTATAGACGATCCATACGAAGATATATTCGGGTCAGCTGCACGCAAAATAGAATTCTGGATAAGAGACATGGAGTAAGTCTGACTATGTTCTAATCAGATCATTACATTTTAATTTTTATATATGTTATTATTTTATCGACTAACTATCTTATGAATGTTTGTATTATTCTTAGCTATACTATAGTCAAATGTGTTGAGATATGAAAGACAAAAACAAATAAAATGTTACGGTGTAAAGCATCAGAAAGTCTAAATATTTTCGAAAACATCATTGCTCACAGCATTCAGTGTTTTCCTCTGTGACTTTATAGCGAAAGAGGAATTAACAACTTCCGGGATATTATTTTAAAAAGACAAATCGAACAAAACCTTGTTGTGAAAAATCATAAAAGACAATCAATAAACAAAAAATATATGTAATAAAACACGCATCATGGACTAAAATTCCCGGAACGAAGAATTGAGTCACGCATATGATGACCTTCAGGAATTGAAGGATTCAATAATATCCGTGTAAAATCGTATGCTGTCATAACTGCCCAGTAACTCCCAAGATGTGCGATCCTAGCAAATATAATAACACAAATATTGATTTCATGTCCACTCCGAGACAAAGAATCCTTCAACCTCGATGCATAATCCTTACGCATGATGAGTTGTAAACTTACGTCGCTAGAAAAAAAAAATCAGACCAACACGAAAATAATAGCGTCAATAAATAACAATTAAAGCAAGGAACATACTGCGCGTTCCTAAGCTCCAGATAGACATTCCCCCAATAGTTCTGATGATCAACGAACGATTTAGAGAAGTAAAAGTCCAAATCTGCGCAACATGCCCTATTAAATCTAACATAAACACATTAGATATTATTAAAAGCTAAGGTTAGAATGTTACAAAATATTTACTAAATAGAAACAAATGAGAGATGAACCCACCTACACAAAAGCGAATATCTCGGAGTCCACGGTGTATATCCTTAAATCCAGTAAAATCGAAATAATTATCTTCAATGCTAGCAACTTTGGCAAAAAAGGTTTGGGTATTCCATAAGAGTCGATAATCATGCAAAGTCAATCTCAAATCACCACTCTCAGCCACAAGACAAAATCGATAAAGGAAAATAGAGTCTCCCTCAAAAATTTCAGATGAAAAGTGATGCACATAGTCAGCTGATATTGATGCTTGTATTCTATCCCCCTACAGAAAAGGAAAATAACAGTTTATCAATAAATAAAAATATATATAGATAAAAGAGCAAAGCATGAAACATATAAACAACCACTGTATCAACCAAAATTAATTCCAAAGGTCCATCGCATCTAGTGCAAGCGCATCGCTCAATAATCTGAAGTGCTTTAACTCGAATACGTGAGAAAGAACCTGGAGGCTTCAAATCATGAACATACGTAAAATCTAGCTTATCGAGATTCATTACACCAGAATATCCCAAGGGCATCTATAATCAATGGACAACCTTATCAAGAGATAACTTCCCAGTCGCGTGGTATTATATAGATTTTATAATTACTTTTCAAATCAAACACATTTTCCTTTTCAAATCAAACAAATTTTATTTATTAAAATATATAATTGTATTTGGGATATTCACAAATCTAAACTGTAGAAATTATCCATATATTTCCCATGTCAAAATATTCACGAAAAGGTATTTATCCATAAACATCATACCCTTTTTGTCACAGCTCAAAATAACTTACCACAAATAACAATTTAGTATATTTATTCACAGCCCGAATCACTTCACGAAATCCCTAATGAATAAGGAAATATTTAAATCTTACTAACATAAAAAATTGTAACGATTACAATGCCGACTGAAGGAAGAATCAAAACCCTCAAAATATTATTTCTCTTGTCCCCAATTTTGTATCTGATCGAAATCCTCGAATTCAAACCAATAACATTAAAAAAAATAAAAACAAAACCAATGTGTTGCAATGATATACGAAAGACAAAAAACAAATAAAATGTTATGGTGTAAAACATATAAAATTCTATATATTTCCGAAAACCTCCTTGTACACTACATTTAGTGTTTTTCTTTGTGGCTTATCATCTTTGTCCGTGATCAAAATCTTCAGCCCCGCTCTGGATGTAACCCTTGAAACAGCAACATACAACTGGCCATGAGTAAAAACTGGTTTTGGTAGATACAAACCAACCTTTGCAAGTGTTTGTCCCTGGCTCTTGTTAATCGTCATAGCAATTGCTAAAGTGATCGGAAACTGTTTGCGTCTCATCCTGAAAGGGAACTTCATCTATGTGGGAGAGATAAATATCCTAGGAATAAGAACTTTTTGGCCAACTTTATCACCAGTTATTACCTTAGCTTTGATAACATAATTAGCCATCTGAGTAATAAGTAGCATTGTCCCATTACAAAGACCATTCTTGGGATCGATATTCCTTAACAACATGATAGGGGTACCAATCTTCAAACGCAAATTGTGATTAGGTAATCCAGCTACCTTTACACTATTAAGAAACTCTTCGGTATAGATCATATTACCATAACCAGGATTATCGGTTGACTCGACGCTCTCAGATGGTACTTCAGATGCATCTTTAACATCGAGTACTCGATCAGATGAATCAATGCTGTCACAACTTAGATAGATCCTCGACTCACCTAACACGTGAATAACAATAATTAACATTTTGAACATCGAACCAAAACAACGATAACTATTAATCAGATGAAGCATAACACTAATAATTTCAAACGTACCCGGCAACTGAGAGAGCATGTAGTCGTTTATTATTTCTACATCGTCGTTCCTTGGGCTCAATATCGCCCTCTCTTGAAAGAATTTAGGATCAGTCTCTTTGAAAAAAGAACCCCCATAAATTTCAGCAACGATTGCTTTGATAGGTTCTTCGCAGTTCGTGACTAACAAATCCTCGGGAATGTCAATCTCAGATTCCCCGGTATCATTCCCATTTATCGTTCCATCACCAATATCCAATATCCATTTGGAAAAAACTGCAAGTTCAAGCATCTCATGACTATTATCTCCAGCAATAAGCCGCATGTTCCGTGTAAGTCGCAGCACTTTGACACTATACCAAAGAGGCGACGAATTTAAAGTAGCCATTAAGATCTCCGTCTTGCCAGCATTAGGGATCACCGGCAAAATCTGTCTGAAATCTCCTACAAAGACTACAACTTTACCACCGAAAGGTTCACTACATTTTAATATGTCACGCATCGTTCTATCCAGCGTCTCAAAACAATCTTTGCTCATCATCAGTGCCTCATCCCATATAATGAGTTTAGTGTCTCGAATTAAATCCGCAAGATTTGATTCAGATTTGATACTGCACGTCGTAAATTTATTCACCACAATAGGGATCGCAAACCTCGAATGGGCAGTCCGACCTTCTTGCAATAGCAAAGCAGCAATTCCACTCGATGCAACATTAAGAACGATATGAGCTTTCGATCGTAGAGCAGCTCCCAATAAACTCCACAAATAAGTTTTCCCAGTACCTCCAGAACCATAAACAAAAAACAAACCTCCGACATCAGCATCTACAGCGTGTAATATATCATCGTACACACGCCTTTGCTCATCCGTTATGGTGACCATCATCTCATCATGCCTAATACGCAATGATTCGCGGTCATAACTTTTTTTCATCCTGGATAAGAGGATTACCACATGTATCCATAGTGAGATCTTCTAGAAAAGGCATAGGATAGAAATCTTTCAAAGATCTTCCACCGGTACGTAAAAGCAGTTCTAGCTCAGAAAGAGCAAAATCTTTAACCTGATCTACAGATAGTCTCAGACCTACGCAAATTTAGATAAAAGAATCAGTATCACAAACAATAGAAATCCTAATATATGATAGGCAAGAAAATATATGTATTACTTTGGTTTGCGGTGATCTTCATCTGATTGTATAACACGTCCTCGGATAGAATATCCCAGGTAGCATCCCAAACTCTAGAAGGAATCGCTATGCTATTCGTAGTCAGCATGATCACAAATAACCGACGAATGTATCTCGCGGGAAGCCACAAACCATATTCTTTGATAGCGTCAATGTATTCTTTATCATCATCTAATAAGCCATATGCATAGCAAGCTTCTTTGAAGGAAGAATATAGATGGTCTGTAACTGTTTTTATATCCTCAAAACTCATTGGACCTTTTACTATATTGAGGAGAAGCCTCAAATAATATGCATCGCCTACAGACATGGGTACGTACGTAAGCCTGCCAATAACGATCCCTCTAGACCTTGGTTTCCATATTCTGTTTGGACCATCCCAAACAAATTTCGAAGGAATCTCGGCATAAGTTAAAAGCCTAGCATCCGCATACATCTTATTACAATCCATCCATGCAATGAACTTGGACGTACCAACGGAAACACGATTTACCACCTCATCAGCAGGATCATCTTCATTGTATATAACCAATTGTTGATTCGGCAAATGAAACGGGAGTTTCATTATTGATACTGTACGATAGTGAGTAGGAAAAGATAGAATCCACCACGTAGATTCGCAGGCCGATATATACCTGTATAAAAGATCGTGAATAAATAAGTCAATCGCAGTAAACTACCCCGTTAAACAACAACGTGTTTGTGAAATAAATACCTACAACTGAAATGTTTTTTAACTTCGTCTTCCTTATTATCAGTTGCAACCGTTGCCCGAACATAATCTGAACCTTTGTGAATGTACTTGAAAAGATACTTGACTGAACGTGATTGTATACACCACTCCACGTTGATATGAGCGCGATAACGAAGGGTGAAATTTCTATTATACGGGACAATGTAACCATTGTCACAGTTAAACCCTCTTCTAGTAACAAATCTATTATCATCCCACCTCCTGTATATAGGGTACCCTATATCATCAATTTTGGTGATTGGGCTGAATTGTTTTGGAAAATATTTTGAACACTTTCCTTCAACCATACACACACTCTCCCTGTTGAGAGGGCCACACGGTCCGTGCATCATCACATCACCAACAATTTCGTATAAATATGGGTCGAGGACTTTATCAGGAATCTCAGCACAAATTATCTTGTCAATATCATCACCAGTGGGTAGCTTATAATCCGGCCGCAAGAAAAGAACGATGTGAGCATGAGGAACACCTCTTTTCTGAAATTCGATTGTGTATATAGCTGCCACACAATAAAAATACAAAAAACCACGTTAAACCATGCTTCTCAAATACCTCAAACAAAAATACATTTTTAGGTTAAAATAACAGACCTGCACTTACGACCCCCAACTCATCCTTTTTCGTCAACTGATATATGAGATCATCCAGTTTCATCTTGAACACTCGACAACATATATTTGGTTTGTCCTCTTGCTTCAAGTTGTGTCTTTGTAGATGCCTAGTAATTTCAGGCCATTTTGGATTGCACGTAAACGTTATAAACAGATCAGGGAAACCGAAGTGCTTGCACGTGGTCATCGCATCTAGATAATGTTGTAACATATACCTTGTACCCCCTGTGTAAGAAGAAGGTATAAAAATTCTCCTACCCTTTTCGGAGATATCAGTATCACCTTTATCGACTGTTTTCTGTATTTGATCAAAATTTTCAGAACGAAGTTTATTCTGATTCAGCGAAATGTAACGTAGTCTGTTAGTCTCGATCATCGTGAATGAATCCACTAAAAACTGCTGGTATAATCTCCAGGACATCGGGATAATCGGTGATTCTCCCAATCTCTCTTGTATGCGGAATGCAAAGAACTCTCGCATAGAAATATGCAATCTTTTCCTTCCGCCAGTGTCTACAAATCCAATGTCAATACCAAGCCTAAAACCATCTTCACCGTAAGGAAACAACAATGGATATTGTAAAGGCAAATAAGCTGGATGCAATTCACTGATCCTTTTCAGCTTTCCTGTTTTACTCTCAATAATAATGTCGCTTGTATCCATCCCGATATTGAAATCACCCGGTATCAAACTGGCGACTTCGTCAGCGGTAGGGAGATTGTTAGTCCTTCCATCGGACTTCCTATCATACGACAAAAACAACCGTAGACCACTGGTATCACCGTTCGGACCAAACCTATCTCGCACAGTTCGGAAAGCTTTTACGTGCCGGTTATGCTTATCCAATGTTTTTTGTAATCTCCAAACTATTGACTCCCTAAGCTTATCAGTTTGGCCCGCTTTCCTATATTAACAATGGACATTGATATAACATGTTACAACGACAACGTAAATTTATTTAAATAAATAGGAAAACAGGGTAATAAGTTATACAAAAAAATCAAACCCATAAGCAGTTATCCTGTTAGATGTTTCATTTGCGGTATCATATATGTAAAGTTGCAAAAATGATGAATTTTCACCGGGAGCGGATAGAATATCACATATATTGTGATAATTATCACCACACAACTGAAACAAATAAGGTCCTTTGCCATCGTTGACTGAAGAGTTTATCTTTCCTCCGAGTAACGTGAAAGAAAACATCATGTTATACGCTCGGATAAACTCACGAATATGTGTTCTTGTTTCACCGTCATTATAAAACATCGCTAATAACGATTTTTGTGGACATTTAAGCAGTGGAAGGACGACTTTACCCTACATGCAACACAGCGAGAAGATGGGCTTAACAAGTTCGACTCGTTTACCCAACCTTTCTCCATACCACATATAAGCTTTACAATATCCGCACACATAAATAGGATCACCATCATCATAGTAACCTGGTTAAGATATATGGTTTTAAAGATTTATCAGTAGAAATAAAAAATAAAAAAATAAAGAACCAAACAGTATAATATCGATATTTAAATATAAATATTAACCTCCATCCACTAATCGGGGTTTAATACTGGCAACCAAGTCCGTTCTAACAACGGCTATGTCCGTAGTTTCTACGGAATTCTCAGACACCTTTTTCCTTTTTTTCGATCTTGACTTTCTTCGATCACCTGAACGACTCTCCACACGTTCTTGTTGATACATCAAATCTTCATCATCCTCTTTTTCGGAGTCAGAATCAGTTGCGATAAAACAAACAAATTCTTTGGCGTTGATAGAATCAGTCAAAAGGTCTAGTTCCGATATCACAATTATGAAAATTTTATCAATAATCACTAAACATGTATTATATTAAGACATATATTCAAGACAATTAAAACAAAAAACAAACCAATATCTTGTTTTACAGCTCGTTTGGCTCTAATAATTTGCATTCTTCTCTGTCGTGCAACCCGACAACCTTCTTGAGATAAGTCTCGTTCATGTAAGTATGGACGATGGACCACACTACCAATTAGGTGATCATCAACAACGTTGCGAGGAGCATATCGTTCATTCCTTCTATTGACACATGCGATTTATAATAGAATTTACTTTAGATTTGACTAAGGACAACATACAAATTGCATAATAAAAAGACGAAGCAAAAGATATATTTTCTCTAGTAAGAAGTTTGCGTTTCATTGTAACTGTTTGACAACACCACCCCGAAACCAAACTTGCTAATTCGCATCCATATATATCCCAAACAAATGCAGAATATACCATGGTGTATTAGTTTCATATAATAAAAAAACAAATTTAACATTTACAAACGAACTTTTCTATTTTTCCAATGGCAAGATATACCTAAACCTTTTTATATATATAAAGGCAAGATATATCAATACTTTAAAATAAGATACGAACCAATCTTAAATAACCCAATAAATATTCGCGCTAATCATTAAATAATTTTTCTGTTATTATAATGGCAATATAAACTAATCAGAAAATACCCAAAATAAAATGTAAATTTACCAAAGTTACATAATAAGATTCCATTAATAATATATAGCTTATTTTTGGCAATTATTCATAATATTTATTCCATAATATATGATTGGTTACGGCCTTCATGATTTCAACGTGTTTATCATCACATTTTTTTAATTAATAAGGTTGGTTACGGCCTTCGATATGGCTCGACGTTTTTCTTCTGCGGAATATACCTTTTTCTTCATCACACGAATATGGTTTTGGTTGGTCATCCAATGATTATCAATATTATTTTATAAAAATGATGCAATATAGACACGTAGATAATCACAAACACACTGCTTGATTACCACACATGCGTTCCATCGTAATCTCGACATGAAACAAACAAAAATATTATATATACACATTAAAACGATTAGAAGATAACATAGGATAGTGCCCAATACTAATTATCGAAAATATTAATTAAAAAAATGTGATGATAAACACGGTGATATAATTCCATAATAGATTCGTAAAAATAAAAAATACATCTGGTAGTCAGACAAACAATCAAGTTATCGCAAGATTGGACACCAAATCTCGGAATCGATCTACTTCGTAGCACGGAAAATCCAACAAAAGAACCTAGCAAACACAGTTTTTTAAAAAAACAATTTTATTTGATTGGATTAGAACTAACCACAACAATAAACATGCCTAATAGTACTAAATAGAGGTTTACAGTTCATACAATACCTCGGCGAACCAATATTCTAGCAAATCTCATGACACAGACGATAATGTTTCCTCGACAACATTCCAAGTCATTAAGGAAAGATTGCGCGTAATAACCCGTCAAACAACACGATAAACGGTAATTCCTACAATATAATATGATCACCGTTAAACCAAAACAATAAAAAAAAAATTGTACATTACCTCTCGTTCTCAAGTTCAAATCGTATAACCCTCCGTTGGGAACAACCCAAAGAATTTATTATGTCCGGTGAATTACCAACATTGACCACTTTACCAATCAAATCTAATACATCGCAGACAAAATAATCAAAATCAGTCAACGATTTGTAGCTTCAACGCAGGTAAATTATTTGATAGAAGCCACTCACCAACACAACAGATTGTATCAAGAGATCCATTCAAAACATTCTCTATATCGACAAAAGAAAAGTAATTATTGGGTCCTCTCGAAAAAAATTTCGTACACCGAGTGGTACCCGTAATCTGTATCATATAAGGATGTGATGTTGGCCTGATTTCTCCGCTAACAACTAAAAGGTCAAAACCTAATAAACTCATCCACTCACACTCGACGAAACACGAAGAGTATTTTTCAACGTATTCAGCTTGAACCGTCGCATGAATTTTATCGCCCTATGAGACAGAAAGATATAAACCAAAATATTCATCCAATTCCAAACGAATACCAATCAAAATAAAAATCAAGCACACACCTTTTCATCAGCCAATATAAAATCTAAGCATCCACCAGCTGCAGATGTTAGCGTGAATATTCGTAAAACCTTCGCTCTAATTCTCCACACATAAGCCAAAGGATCAAGCTCAGAAATACCAAACATATATATATCATATGATCTATGTATGGCATAAGAAATAAGATGAGCCATGAGGTAATTCTCGAAATCAAAACACAGTAACGATTGCAAAAACAAAACTCTAGAGAATAAACCCTATTCGTTGCCTTTTTATATATCGCATAATACATATACAATAATTATTATTTTTCTCCATTCCCATAAGTAATTATACTAAAGGTAATATTCCTTTTTGACATTCTAAACAGGTATATTTCTATTTTAAGTGTAATAATAAATAATATAATCGAAAGTAATTAGATTACGAAGACATTATCTGATCGTAGATAATATTATAAAAAACATATCAAATACTGTAAACAACTAATTAAATAAAATAAACAGGCAGAACAAAAAGTACTTTATATAGAACATGATTGGAATAATAACCGTCGTAGAACACAAAAACTATAAAATTAAAACAAAACCAACTTTATTCCAAAAATTTAAACCATTACAACTCTCGAGTCCTTATTAATGAAAAGATAATATGATAAGAAAATAAATAAAAATAAATCAACGAAATTCATTATTGGATTGTAGGTAGGTCAAACGCGTAGGCGTAACATGCACTTTTGAAAGTAGGGTATAAGACACCGTTAACAGTCCTAATATCCTCATAACAGCACGGTCCCCTTACGACACCCAACAAAACCCGAAGATAGTAAGACTCGTCATCAAGAACTGGACAATCCTCGATAGCACACGGAGGCGGTAAACCTCTCATACGAAGTCTCCATTCTTTCTTCTTATTATCCCAAACAGACTTAGAAGGAACCTCCGTATAGGAAAGCATTCTGGCCTCCGGAAAGATCTGATTACATCTCATCCAAGCAAGAAATTTAACTTTTCTAGCACTAACAGGTGGACTGTCACCTAAAGAATTCGAAATTTGGGACGAAGGGAGATGAAACGGCAAAATTTGCAATCTAGTTGTGCGACCGCCGCTTCCTAAAACATAACAATTAAGATAAAAATAAGAGTAACTTACAAACTAACAACAATCAAGTTCTACGAAGAACAAAATATACTAATAACACGAAACAAAATAAACTAAACACAGAATAATAAGAAATCAGATATATGCAAAACGATTACCTATCGATCTCATGGTAGAACACCGTAGAAAAAGATCCATGCAAGCCGCAATAAACTCAATTGTCACCTTGAACTAAATAGTATACTTAATATATATATACCCCCGATTAATTTAGGGTTTCCGCAAATTATTCCTTTTTCAGTTATACGGATAGCTACAGAAATATACATGCGACTTACGAAATATTCGCAAGGGTTTATTCGCAAAAAAATTAAAATGAATATAAATAAATAGAAGACACAAATAAAGCTGACTTTGACCCAAACCGAACAAAAAGATACGATTTCAAATTCGACATTTCACATAATATAATAGATGATCTCAATTATACAAAATATCCATCCAAGAGATATATTGTAAAAGTTTTATAAAATAGAACCGATTAGACAATCGCGTCGAAAAACAACATATTTTCTTCCGACCCGGCACGCTCATTATCAAGATAAAAGCAATCGTTTAAAATAAAACGTTGAAATGTCATCATAACAAACAAAACACTTATTAAAGCATTACATATTACTATAAAAGGCAAAGAAACCAGACACAACCGAACATATCAGCTATAACGAAACGCGGAACCATCTCTCGAACCGACTAACCTGAAAATGGAAAACGGAATAACATGATTGTTTTAGTCAGAATTTCGTCTCAGAGACAAATAAATAATCACCGATAATATACCAGTTAACAGTGACTTACATTGCTCTAAATGAATTCGCAGGAGGCACATTAGGATTAAACAAAACCTGACAACATTTCTTCGCAGCAATAAGGTTATTTATAACTTAAAAAAAAAAAATAGCAACGTCATTAAATTTACAAACAAAACACATCATAGCATCAGACAGGAAAATAATAATTATCCAACGGAATAACGACCTCCGGCGTTGTCAATACGCCATCACCTCAATATACACACAACAGGTCGAGAATGAGTTTGTTTCAATTTTAGATTGAATTCTTCGGCGATTTCTCCAAACGCAAAACACTCTATCACACGTTTACTAATAAAAATTACAAATATTAACACACTGTTAGCCAATTTTTTAAAAAGAAACGAAATCAGCTTCACATCGACTAACTATATAAACTTACTGTTCATCTTGCAAA
The DNA here is from genome assembly GCA_002933935.1 of Eutrema yunnanense. Classification (NCBI taxonomy): domain Eukaryota; kingdom Viridiplantae; phylum Streptophyta; class Magnoliopsida; order Brassicales; family Brassicaceae; genus Eutrema; species Eutrema yunnanense. The sequence goes on along the minus strand of PKML01057014.1, from coordinate 210,865 downwards.
TCAAAATCCATAACGGCATAATCATCATTTGTTTTGTCTTCGTCACGGATCTGTAATTCACCGACTCTTACAACGACGCCAATCACATCTATATGTCACGAAAGTTGACCATTACCAATAGCGTTACCCATCCAATATGGCCTATGCATTAAGTTAATTAAAATCACGATAAAGAATCAGATAAATTATAACTCACCAACACAAAAAACGGGATCAAGAGTTCCATAGAGAATATCACCAAAATTAGTAAATTTACAAAAAAGATCATCACTAAGGTTACACAGGCGTATAGAAATAGTTGAACCATCAAATTTAATTTTGAACAAATGATCAGTTGTTCGAATAGAACCATTGGCAATCTTGACTTTGAAGTTATAAATCAAATTCCACCCGCCTTCTTTGAACTCATCATCAAAAAGACCAAGATATAAATTTCCAACAGATGCCTGAACTTTATTACCCTACAAAAAAACATATATTATAGACACATGGACAATACGCAAGCTAAACGACTTCAGTGAATAAATATAAATAAGTATAAGATTTGAACTTACGTCTCTATCCACCATTACCATCTTCAATGTTTTGCGACGCCCACCATCCCTCTGTCGCAATTTCCTCAATACTTTCACCTGAATTCGAGTATCCAATTTCCATGGCTGAATATCAGAGAGAGATATACAATGTGGTATGCTCATATTTTTGGTAAGTAGAACTAAATATAATAACGAAAAGTTTTGTCAATTAAGTCGCTTGTACATAAAAGCATAACCAAGAACCATTCATATTTATATACATGCACACCCAAAGATAAGACATATACGCAACGTGACAATCACTAATCTCGAAATACATTATATTGGTTTGATACGACTCGACAATACACCAAAGGCTGGTTTTATCTAAAACATCTAAAAAGAAGTTCATCTAATTTCGAACCATCAAATCAAACACTATTATATCGAATTCGTAAAATATACAAATATTCACACCACGCCATGCAACCAATATACTACTTTTAACATAGCAAAGAAACAAACAACGATAAGACAACTCAAGCGAAAAATATATTTACGGCATATCATTTACTTCTCCAACGCAGACAACACATCGATAAGCCACACGTACGTCAAAAAAGAAAACAAAAACAAAGTCGACAGCAGCCATCAGGAAACACTGATCTGATTCGACAAAAAGTCGACACGATACAGACATCATGGAAAACAGCTCAACATTACACAAAACAATGCAACAACATATATGGAAATTATATACGGACAATCATCGAAGATATTTATAAAATCAGAAAACATATGCATCAACAAAAAACAATTATAAAAGATGCTCGATAATAATAAAAACCAAATCTCGATAACGAAATAAGACGAAACAAAAATATAAAATAGATAACAAACCACAAAAGGTTTTAAAGGATAAAAAAACCAAAAAAACCAAAAAATAGAAAATAAGTCCCATAAAAGCCCCAAATAGAGATTAAAAAAACGGACTGAAAAGAGATTCTACGCATTGATAGCCTACGATATTGCCTAAATCTTTTTCTTCTTGGTGACCGAGTCTTGTGGTGGAGTAGAACTCGAACCAAGATCATCACTTTGTCTTTTAGAGGTAGGAGTAGGTGTCGAGACCGGCGAAACGTTAGTATTTCCATCAGAGCTTGACACTGTGATAGGGGGCTGCAAAGAAAACCGAAAACCGTCAAGACACTATATAAACTTGCAAAGGAACAACCAAAACAAACAAACACTTGAACACAGACATGTGAATAGACCTTATCCTGGAACATCTCAATCATATGACCATCTGTTGTAAACTTGTCAACAGAATACGATGTCTTAACCTTCTTAACATTATCATCTGAAACCGTAACCTTGAAAAGCATATCCTTGCCTTTAAGGTCTTGCAAAGAAGGAGGCAACCCCGAGGGATTATTCTTCAATTCAAAACAGCATAAAAATTAAAAGATTAATAAATAAACACTACGATCCCAAATTTACATTATCATAACAAAATAAATAAATATACCTCATCAAGTTCTTCGTATACTTCCTCAGTAGTTTTGTTGAATAATTTCTGAGAAATCTTATCGAACATAAGAAACGTCGCAAATCCTCCGGATGCATCAGTAACATCCAACATAAGAAAAAAAACTGTAAAAAAAAACGATCAGAACAAAAAAAAAAAAAAGTAAATATGACAAAAAGGAAACTTGACTACCAAGCTATGACTTCAGAAACATCTCTACCGCAGGCAAGACACTTCCAAAGCGGTGGATTAGGATCATCATTTTTTTCAGGATACGGAAAAACTTTTCTGTCACACTTTTTGCATGCTATGTAATACCAACTTTTGCTATTCGCAATCGAAACAACAGTGGCCATTGTCACATATTTCCCCGACTGCATAAAGCGGATACACGGAGGTAAATAGCGGAAATAGACAAATAAAATATATATATATATATATATATGTATATATATAATGAGATAAAAAAAATAGCATACCATGCTAGCAGATTGTATCGCACTAAGAGTCCTCCTAGGATTGTTCCCAAAGAATTCTTCATATAACGACTCTTCAGAATCCTTATGTGCCTCGTCATCAGTAGGTGTGAGAACATATGTATCCTTTGGTAACCTGCAAAATTAAAAGAAATTTTTTGAAACATCAAACGAACGAACAAATTTTTTTTTTATCTAGTTAAATATCTATACAACTGATACGTACATGGATTTGAACTTCTCAACCGATGGAATAACTGGATCCAGTAAAACCTGGGTCGTGTTGTACGCATTCGAATTACTCAACTCACCTATCACACATATAAGATCATGTTCAAATATACAATAACATAAAAACAAACAATAAACTCCAACCAAATATAAACTTTAAAAACATATCACGGTATTCTTTGATACACGCAAGCCTAACGACAAACACAACAACAGATGCACAATGACGTTTTACATACTCCGATACTTGTGTGGCATAATCGCCCCAAAGCGTGCATGATAACTGCAAATCTCAGCAACAGTACCACAAAACAATTTTAACGAAAAGAACTGTTCTCGCAAATGATCAATAAAATTAATTTATAAGAATATAGGCGACCAACGTTGTATCTCTGAGGGAAATCTTATGCCTGGAACGACGTTTCCCCTGTGCCATGACATCCTCAACGTGACCAACACGTATGATCTGACCAATTGCATCTAAAAAATACGCAACATATTATCAAATACTAATTTTAAAAGTAATATAGGAAAATAATAATGAGAGCTTACCGATCAAATAGCCTTTGTCCAAATCCGTCGATAATATTTCCGAAAATTTCTTAAAAAAATCTTCGGGAACTTCCGATGGGAAATCCAAACACTTATTTACTGTTGTCGTCGCGTAAAAAACAACCTTAAAAGGAGATCGACTGGTTCGGTAGTCACTCTTATAATCGACAATCTTAAAAGTGTTTATTATCACCGGTTTCCCTTCGACTAAGTCCTTTCGAAAGGATTTGGCAAATTCTCTTTCAACAGTAGCTTGTATCCTGTCACCCTGAAATCAAAATAACAACAACGAAACAGTTAATATGATAATCAACGTAATTTAACAAAACAAAATATGATAATAGCAAACAATTTTAATATTTCGTTATTATAAACATATCATACAAACCTCGTGATCAACCAAGACCATCTCAAGCGAACATCCTCCTTTCGCTTTGTACCCATCTTCAGGCCCGACTTATTTTCAGGCCCGACTTCTGATCCATAAAATCGTTTTTTAATTTACATAATTAATTACCTTATTTAATTATAGACCAACCAATCAGATTAAGTTGTTTTCACCAACCAATCAGATTATATCGTTTTCATTAATCAAAACGACACTAAAATCTGAACTTTGAACCACAGCCCGAATCACTTCACAAATAATAAGATAGATGGGCCTTTGACTATTATATTGTAGTTTAGTCAGACACCGTTGCATTAAAAATGCGTCATTTTACCAATTATTTATTCATATAGTTGGTTCACGCAGTCTAATAAGGCTTTCCAAGCTGACTTTGAATTAGTCTTAATTTTACGTGTTCATATCCATCCATCTACTACAATATAAAACACAGCCAAGAGATTAACAAAGACAAAGAAAAATATTCAACCAACAAAAAGAAATCATAGAAAGAGAAATGATGTTTGAATCTCCAAGCAGGAAGAGATGGAACGTTTCATCATCAGCTTCATCTTACAGAGAGACAATTGTACTTGGAAGATACAGCAAGAGTTGCAGAGAGCAGAACCAACAACGAAGAAGAAGAAGACCTATGGAGGAGAGACTCTTGCCGAAGTGGAAAGTTCTGCTGTGGAAGCTCAAGTTGTTGCCTTCTCCTTCTTATTCTTCCACAAAGGTCGCGGCTTATGAGCTTTACGATTACTCTTTGAATTTCGATCAAGGGCCAGGATGGCACGACCACGAGGAGCCCGAGAATCTTGCTAGGTCTTTTTCTTCTCGGTTCGCCGATCCTTCCCAGATGCGAGCAACATGCTTGCTCTTGTATTAAGTTTACTTTTCGTTTCTTCTTTCCTTCAATTTTTTTTTGTTTTTAATGATGTGTTAATGGCGCTTACCATTGTAAATAATGAAAAAAAAAAAGTTAGGCTGATTGAATTAGTTTATTTGTTTTGGAGGGAACCTATCAAATTTAAGTTATTTTCATAATGTTTCTCAAAATATTTTGAGTATTTGCACTATATAGCGAAAAAAAATAAAAATGAAAATTAAGAAAACGATAATAAAGTTTTTTCCCGAATAATCAATTATGTGGGGAACAATGATGTGTCTAGAATTGTCGGCGAGTATGAGATAGGCGATTCGACCATTAGAGAACAAACTTACATCGAATATATTTGATGATTTTACCCATAATTATTCGGCTATCTCGTTCGGCGGCCGGCTGGGAGTATCTCTTATTGAAAAAGGACTTCCGAAAAGACAAAAAAAATACGATTGTCCTCCTGAAAATTCTCTGACGCTCGAGTCAAAAAGTTAATGGGACTGGCCGGAGGACCGATTCACGGGAGAATAAAAGGACTTCTTAGTTTTGGCTCGACCAAGAAGTGATCAGTAAAGAAAAGGTAAACTTTTTTTTACTCTGAATTTCTTTACTTCTCCAATCAAGTAAAATAGTGGAAAATGTTTTAACAAAATTTTGTTTAAAAATGAGAACAAACAGAGTAATTTATGGAGCGCATTTCTGAGATGCCACTTTTGTTTGTAAAGAAAAAATTATGCTATGCCACATACTAATCTACATACCACCGAGGATGTAGAATACCGATTATGTCTTTAATGATATTTGTTTTTTTTAACGAAAAATAAACAAAAACAATTACAAAAGGAAAAAAAAAAGAGCTTACATTCTTCTTCCCGTGAGTTCCGCGCTCTCCTCACCATTGTAGCTCAAACCGAGCTCCTCCAACTACGTCCGACGTCCCCTCCGGCAAGTTCTCCCTTCTTGTTGTCGTCGGTTTCTTCTCTTTTCTCCATCGGGTTTGGTGAGTTCATTGATAGGGATTTATGGATTTGGGGATTTGTTAGATTTAGGGATTTGAAATTAAATTTGGATGTTTTGGTAGCACATTTGGTTTGTAATCATGTTTAATGGGAAGAATAGCTATTTCTGTAGGTTATTTATCGAATTTAGTTGTTGAATGGTGTTGAATTTGTGGTAAATTTAGAGAAAATCCCGATTTAGAATAGATCCCAAATCTGGATATCTGCAGACATAGGACAACTGGTTCAAATGGTATAACTGAGAGATATTAGGACAATTGGTGCAAATGGAATAGCTTTGACAAATTGTGTAATTCGTAATTTGTATTTTTTATCCTATTTCGAGGAGGCGATGAGGAAGAGGCACACAAACGTCCATTTTGACTATGAAAGGTACTATACAGAAGAGCATGAATGGGTTTCAATAAATTATGTATACGATATATCGTTTAAGACCGCATCTATGGAAGAGATAACTTATTCGATGTTAGTAGAGAAGATATGCATGAAGATTGCGTTAGATGAAACTAAACAACTTTGGAGTAGATAACTTATGTGGAGAACGAATTGCACACATAGATGAAACTAAGTGGAGTATTCCTGATAATATACAAGAATTGTTCGTCTTATCGCCAAATTATACCAAAAACCCGGGAAGAAATCAAGAAAAGCGGTTTCCATTCTCCGGAGAACATCGCCGAAAGACGAATAACAAATTTGTGCCTGACATAAACTTGGACAGGTGGTTTCAGAGCAAAAGTAGCATGAAAACTTAATTTGTGTGTATGTATTTGTATTTCTCGGGTTTGTACTACCAGATAAAACAAGGTACAACTAAGAATAATTATGCATTTGTATTTCTTAAATTTCATTTTAACCGATATGTTTTCATTTTATCCGAGGAAATTTCATTTTAACCGAGAAAATTTCATTTTAGCCGATGAAATTTCATTTTAGCTAAGAGAACTTCATTTTGCCGAGGAAATTTTATTTTACCCGAGGAAATTTCATTTTAGCCGAGATATTTTTATTTTAGCTGAAGGATTTCATTCCGGATGACCACATTATTCGTTTTAGCAGAGAGAATCCTTCCCGGATGGTGATAAATGAGGTACAACTGTGTTCTTATGGTTCAACTACTTTATTAAAAAAATTAATAATAAATTTATATTCAACATATAAAGAAATCATCCACTTAAGAACTCCAAACACATCTTAAACTATAAGAAAACAATTAAAAATATGGATAACATGAATTTATCATTTTCCTTATTCATATTCTTGTTTCACATCAAACACACCTTATAATATAAGGAAAACATTGGTAATGTTAACCATTTTATGATGGAAAAATATATATATGATTTTGCACAACTTGTACTATGAAAACCTCTTAAATGACCATTAAAACTCTAAAATTATGTTGACAACTACAACATAATTATTTATATCATGGGACAACTACAAAAACGCTAAAATCGCAAAAGTACAACTATTATGATATTCGTACAACTAGATACTTACGTATAACTATGTACAAAATTGACAGCGCACATGTTATTTTAACTGCGCACATGTCCCCTTTTGCGGCGCACGTGTCCTTTTTATTATTATTATTTTATTTATTTTAATTGTAATTTTAATTTTTATAGTTATACTAGTTGTACATAGTTGTACTTAGTATCAGTTGTACGTAGTTGTAGTTAGTTGTACATAAATTCACTTTGACTTCAAAGTATATAAGATAAAAACAAACCAGTATTAACATTAAAAAAAAACAGTATTCACATAAAAAAAAACCAGTATTCACATCAAAAACAAACCATCATTTTTTTGTATAATTATAGACAAAATGTACATTTTGCAATTTACTTACACACACGATCAAATAAAAGAAGCATATTTTGTCTAATCCTTAAGGATCTTAGTCTAAGCTTGCAAGTGGGAATAACACTTGGTGAGTTATCATGGTTTGGCTAACGGACGAGTGTTGTTCCAGAGCCATTAAGGCCGAGTAGTGCCTTCTTCCAATAATGGTGAAACCTGCCAAGGAAACATAAATCTGTATGTAAAGACCTTTGATCTATTGTACTAAGAGGAAAAACAAAGCCATGTTTCCTTCATGTGTTGATCTGATCTCGCTTGCTTTTAAGGCACATGCAGGCCTTGGGATCCACTTGGCTTTTGGAGAAGATAATGATGAAAGCCAAAGTATTTTTGTGGACTAACTTTTTCCCAGACTTCAGCGAGATAATTATTAAGCCAGTCAATCTCATCATGAGAGAGTAAAGAAACATCAACCATTTTTGTCTGCATAGTTTTAGTAAGAGGCAAGTGTGTGAGATAAAAACACAAGAAAATCGAGAAGCTAGAAGAATACCGAAAGGCTCCTCTGACCAGAAGAATGAGAGTTAAATCAGAGACGGATGATTTATCAGTGGTACCTGAATGGGAGAAAATGTAAGCTTCTCAAATCCAAGGTATTTACAACCACCAAATCGGTTTGGTGTTTCAGCATCTTTTACATGAAGGAGATTTTGCAAAAGCAAGCCATATAATTGTTAGTTGATCTGATGTTATAACGACTATCATGGACTGGTGACCAAGCCGCACCTCAATCCTGATTCCAAAAGCATGGTCTTCATAATATCCAGGTTCATTGCTTATTATCATGCCATTCTGAAAAGGGGTCATGTTTCCATACTGAAAGCTAATACTTTGAGGATCTTCATGCACATTGAGTGCATCACCTACACCGTGTCATGTCCCTGTTAAGCAGAAAAATGGATCAACATGAGTTCCTTCAAAAAAAATTGTTATATGAAGAAATATCAATGTGCATGAAGGTCATTATAAATTGAGCTGAAAGTTCGACAGCAGGAGAGAAAGGAGGAGGAGAGAGCCGTGACCAGAGATAAACTAGAGGGATCCATGTGTTTTCCTGGCAACAGATTTCCTCCAGTGTTGTGCGTACAATCCGAGTCCATCTCACCATCCACGACACCCCCAATAGGTTAGGTCAACGGAAAATTTTCTGTCGGTGAGCTAATCAACCGATTTCCCAGCGGCAGTGAACTGGAGAGGGGAGAGAGGAGAGCGAGTAAGATGGAGAAGAAAAAACATAGAAACGAGATGATTGGAGTGGTGGAGAAGAGGAAAAGGTTGAAGAAGAGGACGATAGCAGATGAAGAAGAGAAAAGTTTGTGGTGGCATATCACATGCAAAAAAAATCTCCTTTTAAATGAATTTTGTGAAATCAGGGTGTAATTATTTGGGTATAAAATGTGTATGTGTCGGGTCAGAGTCGGGTCATCGAGTTTGGATAGGAGTTGTGGTTGGGTTGGTAATATTATTGATGTATAAGGGGAATCAAGATATTTCCACGATTTTTGGTATTAAAACAAAATCAAAATGAAATTAATTATCATAAGGGTGGCATTTGAGAATAATTTTTTCAAAAAGTTAAAAAAGTGGCATTTGAGCCATTGTTCCTAATTTATGCCTCTACATATTTTTTTCCAACAACCTAATAATATTTAAAACGGTTTAGAAATACAAACCAGAGATATAGAGTTTACATGACACATATCAAACGGATATAAACAAGTATTATGTGTTAACTTGTCCGCCTTTGTATTGAGTGAGTGTGGGATTTTACGAGATAGAGAAACAACTCTTTACTCTTCACGAATTCTTCGAAATGTATTGAGCAGACCACTCCGCCGGTGCAGAGACCATCTTCACCATTTCAGAATAGTCTCTTGCAAAAGTTGTCCTCTGCTTCTATTGTGTAGTCATATAATGCATAACCCAAATAAGTGATTGTATACTTCTGCGTAAATTCTTAACTCCCATAAGTGAACCTTCCACATCTTCTTCAAAGCATTAATATGTGCCATCGGCCATACCGTAGCCTCAGTGTCAAAGACTTTAGGACATCTTGTGGATCTCGATCTAATATTTTTTATAAAACTTATCATTTCAGATTTTCCATATATAACAAATAATCTAGGGAAAATCACGATCATGCATATCCGTCCGTACTCTATAAAAAAAATCAAAATTAGACAAAACTAATCTCATTGGTATAGAAGCAAAGCTTCAAAATGACGAGTCTTCTCTAAAATCAGAAAATAAAAGAATGGGCTTGCAAGTATGGAAACCCAAATCACAAATCACATCAGATTGCCTTTACTCCAATGGGCCAAAGTGGGGATGAAACGAAGCCCATTACGATGCAACAGAGTACAACAAGAACAGAGACAAAAGCATTAAAACTGCAAACATATTTGATCTCTTACAACAATTAACAACAACAAATTAAAGACTAACACCTGTCAAGCCTCACCTTCCTCTAGGGTTTTCGTGTTCTTGTATTTGTATAAATACCATTGCTATGTAACAAAATACTTTTAAAGCAAAATGAAAAACGAAACCTTTCAGCAGTTTCGAATCTTATTCTCTTGTTAAATTAAATCCTTCATGGTATCAGAGCTTCAGTCGGTTTCCATGGAATAGTCCTTCCGCTGCAAAACAAGAAATCAGAGGATTAAGGCGTGAGTTTAACAATGGAGAGACGAAGACAGTAGAGCTTGGAATCAACAAATTTATATCAAGCTGCTTCTCTTCAGAACACTCAGTTCGCTTCTTTTCACGCCACCGGCTATCTCGAACAGCCATGACAGTTGGTAAATCTGAACTTTAATCTCAGACAGAACAAAGGGCAAATGGCATTATTGCCTCAGGTTGTTGTTTGTTTGGTGGTTCCGCTGGCTGGTCTTAGATTCCTAGGAATGGAACTCATTAAGCTATAATGGATTGTCTTGGGTTTTTGATTGAGATGTGTTTAAGGATGCAAGTTTTGTTGTTTTTCATTGTAAAGAAGATGATTCAATGAGCACACAAGGTGTTTAATTGATTGTCAAAGAGAAAGACATAATCTTAGAAAGCAAAAGAATGTTAGTTGGTTATTGAATAAGAGGCTGATAGTGAGTAGTATGTCATTTGATGTGGAAGAGGACTCACATTCACTATGAGACAGCTTATGGGAGTTACACGAGGAAAAAGAAAACCCGGAACTCTTGGTGAGACAACAAAAAAGGTTACAAAGATAGACCTGATCTCACACTAAAGACTGATTTTACGGTGAAGTGAAACTATTGACTACTTCAAACGACCTTGCTTCGAGTTGTCCTCATTATCTCAAGTCGCTACATTCATGCTTCCAAACTTAGCTCCACACCCTAAGCTAAATTTGTGGGGAAGTATTAGACACAAGTCCAAGTAATGAAATGCAAGCCCAATAAATGAAGATAGAAGCCCATGTGTATTAGGATGTGTATTAGGGTTTCTAGCAAGCAATATCGATTTATATATAAATGAGTGTAATGTCAAGTTATGTGTAACTTTGGCTGCCGAGAGCAGCTTTCCTTTTATCAATTTCAGATCAATCTAAGAATCATTGTGATCTTGATGTTCATTTAAGCTTTATCCTTTTACTCTTTTCCTTGCACCACAATAAAGCTTATTAATGAGCTATCTCAATTTATAGTTATTATATATATCTCAATAAGCTCTTCTGAGAAAATCAAACCTTGCTTTGAGATTGCTTACAAATCTTATTCTGCTAAAGTCTACACTGTCTAATATGTAGTAAAGGCAATCAATCCTTTAGCAGAAAGATCAAATATGATAAGGATCAAAGGTCTACATTGTCTAATATGTCTACACTGCTACAGTAATATGACCAGAGAGAAAGGTCTACACTGCCTCAGTCTACTCCTGCTGCTGAACAGAATCTGGAAACCACACCTGCAACAACAATATCAGCAACAAATGAGCAGAGCAATCACGATGAATTAGAGGAGTCTAGTGCTATAAGTGGAGAGTATTCTAGGCGTACGACATGCTTAGAGCCTGATCCTATAGGCGACAATGCTCTTCCCTCATCAAGCATGTCAGACACCATGGTTTCACAGCCTGCAATCTCCACAAGCGCTGCAATCCCGATTACTACTACAAATGCACACAAAATGATCACCAGATCAAAGACATGAGTCTCTAAACCCAATCTGAGATACATTCTTCACACCAATAAAGTTTCTCACCCTGAGCCAAAGACAGTTACTGCTGCACTTAAACACCCATGATGGAATGGAGCTATGCATGGAAAAAATTTGTGTGGGGGCCAAAGTTTTAGGTTTCTAGGTATCGTTATTGCTCTGATACCATATAGATTAGAGGCTGAATGATTCCATTAAGTAAATATAATTACAATATATATAGAGTACATAAGAGAGATTAAGGATTAACTATTTACTATTCTATTTTTTTTACATATCTATATTCTATACATCCATCCATAAGACGGAGAGTAATATTTAACTTGTTCCATAAGGCAAGTCTTTCGAAAAAATATCGACCCCTAAACACTTTATCAAAAAGTGAATTTTGAGTATCTATTAACCACTAAAGTTGTTTTGCCAATAAAACATGAAGATGTGTGTGTTTGAACTGTTGATGTACCAATTGAGAAGTAGTACATGAAGTGCTACAAGCGATACAGGAAGTGCTACAGGCGATCAAATCGTGGACATTGGATGAATTGGAGCCAGTGTGGGCTGGAGTAAACTTCTAGAATATTCTAGAGACGTGCCAAGAGGGGTATATGAGCTGGATAAAGAAGATATTATAGTTTTGGAGTGTTTCCATAATCTTAGGAGAAGATATTGGAAAAAGAGAATATTTTCTAAAAGATTTGGAGATATCTTGAATAAAGGAAATATGCTATATGGAAAAACTTGAAGTGCAAGTTGAAGGATATATAGATCAAGGTCGTGGCCCTTTGATATGGCCGAGAGAGCTTGAGAAAAAAAGAAAGGCAAAAGGTTTTTTGTTGGTGTGATATCGTATGTGTCAGTGAGTGAATCAAAGTCTAGGCTTGGGGGAGTTTAGCTCAGGGTTAGGTTATCCTGAAGAGTTCATAACATAGAATAGAGCGGTATTTCAAGAGGTTGATCTACGCGTTTGCAATTGTGTTGTAATTGCTTTCTTATTCTAGTGAATTCGAATACTGGACGTGGTCCCGGAGAGTAGGAAACGAACCTCGTTAAAAAACTTTGTGTCTCTTTATTTTCTGCACTTTATTTGTGTCTCACCTACACTTACAATTGGTATCAGAGAGGGTTCTCGATAGAGATTTAGTCTTGTTCCGGGTAGATCTAAGGTGAGGATCAAAAGTAGTACAGGAAGTAGGACAGAGGTTGAAATCATGTTTGATGGAGTCCTATCATGAGGGTACGTCTATGGCTAGACCACCGCGACTTGATTCTTCTAATTATGGGTATTGGAAGGTTCGTATGCAAGCTTTCATTAGTGGTCTTGATGAAGATTGTTGGAATTCGATTGAGATTGGTTGAAATCCTCCTATGATGACTGATGATAAGGGAGTTGAAGTTCCTAAGCTGAGGGATAAGTGGAATGCTACAGAGAAGAAGGCATCAAGTTGTAATTCCAAGGCCAAGACTGCGATTTACAATGCAATTGATGCAAACTACTTCAAGCTGATTTCTTAATGTGCATCAGCTCAGAAGGCATGGAAGACATTGGAGAACATGTTTGAAGGTACTACAAGTGTCAAGAGAACTAAGCTGGATATGTTAGCATCTAAGTTTGAGAATTTAAGGATGGATGATGGGGAAACCGTGGCTCAATTTAGTGCTAAGCTGTGTGACATATCTAATGAGTCATTCGCTCGTGGAAAGCAGTACAAGGACAAAAAGCTTGTGAAAAAGCTGAAGAGATCGCTTCCATCAAAATTTGAGTCAAAAATCTCTGCAGTTGAAGAAGCTCATAATCTGGATGAGATGGCTTTTGATGAATTTGTTGGGATACTTCAGGCTTTTGAGTTGAGCAAATCATATGAAGACAAATGTCAGAAGAAGGATGTTGACGTTGGAGTTGCTCTAAAGGTTTCATCTTCTGAAGATCCTATGGCGATGCTGTCAAGACAATTTGCTAAGTATTTGAAGCAGAAGGGAAACAGAACGGAGAAAGGAAAGGAGTTTGGTAAGTCATCATCGAAGATAAAATGCTATGAGTGCAAAGGCTTTGGACATGTTCGCTCTGAATGTGCAAACTTACAAAAGGCGAAGAAAATCAATGATTCTGGAACTGATTCAGATGATGGTGAAGACCTTAAGAATTTTGTGGCTTTTACAACCTTTGAATCTGATTCTGCAACAAAACCTGTAGCAGAATCTGCATCTGCAGCAGAATCTACGTCTGCAACAGGATATGCGTCAGCGTCTGCAACAGGATCTGCGTCTGCAGCAAGGTCTGAAATTGGAAGTGACAATGATGAAAGTGATGACGATGCTGGAAGTGTCGATGATAAAGAGTTTGCTGAGAGTTACAAAGCATTGTATGAGCATTGGTGTAAACTGGTTGAGGAGAATTCAGCATTGACTAAGGAGAATGTCAAGTTAGAAGCTCAAGTGGCTGAGGTACAAAAGTATGCAACAGAGAAAGAAGAAGAAGCTCAGCAAGCTAGAGTTCAACTTGAAGAAATATAAAAAGGTTTGAGGATGTTGAATAATGGCACGAATCAGTTGGATCATCTTCTTAGCATTAGGAAAAGTGATCGCTATGGTCTTGGGTTTAAAGGGAAATCTTCAAAAGTTGATTGTGTTTTTGTCTCTGGTGGAAAAATGAAGGCTGCAGCGACATCTGCTACAGAAGCTGCAACTGCTACAGAGAAGGCAGCTGGTACAAAAACTGCTACAGCGCCTGCAAAAAAGAAAATTCCAGAAGTACAGAGTGCACCTCGACGAATTTTTCGACCTGTGTGCCATCACTGTGGAGATGTTGGGCATATTAGGCCAAGATGTTTGAGATTATTGAGGGAGAATAATCGAATGGAGCAAGCTAATGATGTGAGATTTCATGGTCCAACATGTTAACATTGTGGGGTTGTTGGACATGTTCAACGAAATTGTTCTAGGTTTGTTCAAGGGACTTTTTGGACTCGGAAAGATAATCATTACAGAGATGGTGCAGTGGAGGTTTATCCTTCATTTGGAAGGAGACGGTTCTTCCATTAGTTTTTGACCATGATGTGACTCAAACATGGGGAGAATGGGTGTTGCTAGTGTTGTTGTGTTACTAGTGATAAAGCTTTTGAAGCGAAGAGAGCTTGAGTTCACATACATAGTCAAAAAGGGGGAGAATGAAGATGTGTGTGTTTGAAGTGTTGTTGTACCAATTGAGAAGTAGTACAGGAAGTGCTACAAGCGATACAGGAAGTGCTACAGGCGATCAAATCGTGGACATTGGATGAATTGGAGCCAGTGTGGGCTGGAGTAAACTTCTAGAATATTCTAGAGACGTGCCAAGATGGGTATATGAGCTGGATAAAGAAGATATTATAGTTTTGGAGTGTTTCCATAATCTTAGGAGAAGATATTGGAAAAAGAGAATATTTTCTAAAAGATTTGGAGATGTCTTGAATAAAGGAAATATGCTATATGAAAAAACTTGAAGTGCAAGTTGAAGGATATATAGATCAAGGTCGTGGCCCTTTGATATGGCCGAAAGAGCTTGAGAGAAAAAGAAAGGCAAAAGGTTTTTTATTGGTGTGATATCGTCTGTGTCAGTGAGTGAATCAAAGTTTAGGCTTGGGGGAGTTTAGCTCAGGGTTAGGTTATCCTGAAGAGTTCATGTTATAGAATAGAGCGGTATTTCAAGAGGTTGATCTACACGTTTGCAATTGTGTTGTAATTGCTTTCTTATTCTAGTGAATTCGAATACTGGACGTGATCCCGGGGAGTAGGAAACGAACCTCGTTAAAAAACTTTGTGTCTTTTTATTTCCTGCACTTTATTTGTGTCTCACATACACTTACAAAACATAATAATATTTATCTATGGTCCGAAATCCAGTTCACCCTTCTGATTTACCATGACTTTCCCACCCCAACCAAAGTAAACATTTTTGTTGACCATTTAAACTCTACCAAAACTGTGCCACCGTTCTAGTTAGTTTAGTATATATGGCCTTGGGTAATCTAAGGCAAGACATAACTTAAGTCTACAAAGTCGCTGCCAATGATTTGATGAAAACTTCTTTACCACCTTTAGCCAAAAAAATTGAAGTCCACTCATTTATTCGATCCTCAAGTGTCTCTCTAACAAAATATTTTGTTTTTGCTTTTTCCACCTCTTAGACTTTCTAAGAAAATATACTCGTAATACCAAAATATATATTCGAAAATCCGTATTATATTTAATATTTTTGGATATATAATTATAATTCAGGTAATTCGGATACCCGGTCGGATATCAGTTCGGTTCCGGATATTATCCTATATCCACGGGTATCAATGAGGATGAACCATCGGGTATTTTGAATATAACCAGAACCGATCGGTTCCGGTTATTTTGGGTCAGTTCCGGTTCGGATTTTCGATTCCGGTTTTATGCCCATGCCTAGTAGTTTTGATCTAAATTTACACCCTTTACTATGTTTTTTTGGAATCTTATCAATAATGCCACATATCGAAGATTGGGAACCAAGTCGAAAGGGTCTATTAGCTCATGTTTGGAAAATTCGATGTTCTTTGATAAAGAAAAGCACACTTTATTGAAATTGTAACAATGAATCGCCGTTCATGAAACAACAATCCACATCTCATCTGCTAGAATCTTAGAATGAAGAAACATATTCAAGCTAACAATGAGGAATTCTCTCAAACCCAGAAACAATCGAAGAAGAAAGGAAAAACAATCTAACAAATTTTCTCCATGAATGAATGAATACGAGCTTCACACGCTCCTTTTATCAATTCGTAGCAACTTCAACAAACTCTTTCTTCCACGTGTCTTCCTTCTGTTCAGCCACATGCCCATCTCTTTTTCTATAACAAATCTCCCATGTTTGCAGAACCTTGTCCTCAAGGTTCAAAAGACAACATTCCCACATAGCTTCTTCTAGGATTTGGACTGGAAAATTCCATGAGACATGGAAATGATGGGAGTCGTCATCATAAAGATCTTTTGGTGGTCTCGGCAATGGACCATAAAGAATGCCAGCAAGAGCCACAAGACAACATCCAAAGAATCCACAATCACGGCTCCGTATGTGCATAAAAACCGGAGGGAACTTCTGTTTCAGCAGGAGCTCATGTGTTGCAGTCAACACAAACACTTCATCAGCATCATCTGAAGGAATGCAAAAAATATGCGCTTAAAGGGCATCCGCCGCATCTTCAGCATCATCCAACGTAACTGCCGTCAATTTTATTAACAAATTGAAGTGCCATGTATTCCAATAACTAGTCACAAGCTCAAGAAATGTCAGCTTGTATCTCCACCGGTGCCATATAGAAAAAGAATATGTGTTAAGGGCAACCCAAATGGTTAAGTTCAACAAAGGCATTCTCCTTCATGTTGCTTTATACTTGAACATCCTAAATTTGTAAAACAGTTTCCATTGCTGCCTTTGTTGCGTCTCCACTAAAAGATGGTCAAAGTACGTGGTATGTCTCCACATTCCTTGAATCATTGTATCTTGCACAATATTTCGAGAATCATTCCTCATTACACCAACTTCAAACTCCTGAATATTCATTCGCAACCTGATTTGGAACTGCAACCTCTCATACATCCTGAAATACTCTTCCAAAGCAGTGTGTATATGAGCAAGTGGATCACGAACAGCTTGTAGTACATACTTTGTATCAATTCCCTTGAAAATGTCCCCTAACAAGCCTCTGCCTTGTCCCAACTTCAGCAATTTGGAAACTACAGAAAACTCATATATCAATACCCTCGACCAGCTTTTTTAACATGCTATAGTTACACCCATATGTTCCAGCAACAAGGTGCACATCTCTGTCAAGACGAGACATCTCTATCAAGACGAGACATCTCTGTCAATGTCATCTCTGTCAACACAGCCCTGCCAAGACGAGACATCCATCTTCTTTTTGATATTTCCTTGTGTCTCCAATAATGCCACACATCAAAATGATATGTCATGCACAATCTAGATGATAACACTCTACTTTTGGTGAATTCCTCTCTACACTTCATGGTAAATGTTATGATTATGTTGTTGAACAACTGTGTGCTCTGCAGAAATCTTGTATCGGACCCTTGACATACATTCTCCCTCAACAAATGATGTTTCCGGATCCAATCTAATGTCCCAAGCTTCAAAAACAGTTGACTTTGTCTCTTGCAAAGTCCATCATCTCTAAAGTCACAAAGCATGGGTAAGAATAGAAATTGATTGTGCAATCTCCACTTCTTTGCTTTTCCAGACTTATATTTGAACCTCTAAGACCTAGGAGATACCAATTTCTTCCTCCTTTGATGGCTTTGTCTTCTAAGAGGCATTTTATCGAACACATGGTACGCAATATGTGTAATCTTAACACCTACTGATTTTTCACAAAACTCAGCCACTTCCAAGTGTGAATCATCAACAATGGGACGTACAATTTCTGTTACCAGCAATTGTTGATCCTCAAATACCATATTCGTTCCAAAATCCCCTAATAGGTTATCCCTATGGCCAAATTCCAATACAGAAATTGATACATGAGGTCGTAGAATTAGTTATTGTTTATGAACACATGCACTCGCAAACGTAGAATGCGTTTTCTTAGGAATCATTTTTGTTTCCTCTGGTTTTGGCTCCATCTCGTGAATTGAACCAGTCGAGTCTTCCTGATTCACTGTGTCTAGCATCGAGTGTTTGGGGATTACGAGTTGTACGTCTGCCATGGATGTTGAGTTCCGAGGTTCGCCTGATTTTGCACCACGAATCGAAACGGTAATAGGAATCACTGGAGTTGGCGAGGTTCGATTCGATACTCGATCTTCATGAATAGAGTTATTTCCCTTCGAATTTGCAAGCAACCGAATAGCCTGGAGCAGATCATCGATGTTCTTGTCGATCCTTTTATTTTGAGCCTCGATCCGTGATTTGAAGGTATTGTCGACCTCCCGAACAGTCGCTTCCGTCAACAACACTTGAGCTTGTGTTTCCGCCATGGAATCCGAGAACCGAGATGGCTTCTGATACCTTTGATAAAGGAAAGCACACTTTATTGAAACCGTAACAATGAATCGCCGTTCATGAAACAACAATCCACATTTCATCACCTAGAATCTTATAATGAAGAAACAGATTCAAGCTAACAATGAGGAATTCTCTCAAACCCAGAAACAATCGAAGAAGAAAGGAAAAATAATCTAACAAATTTTCTCCATGAATGAATGAATACGAGCTTCACACGCTCCTTTTATCAATTCGTAGCAACTTCAACAAACTCTTTCTTCCACGTGTCTTCCTTCTGTTCAGCCACATGTCCATCTTTTTTTCTATAACATGCCTTTGATAAAGGAAATCACACTTCATTGAAACCGTAACAATGAATCGCCGTTCATGTAACAACAATCCACATCTCATCTGCTAGAATCTTAGAATGAAAAAACAGATTCAAGCTAACAATGATGAATTCTCTCAAACCCATAAACAATCGAAGAAGAAAGGAAAAACAATCTAACAAATTTTCTCCATGAATGAATGAATACGAGCTTCACACGCTCCTTTTATCAATTCATAGCAACTTCAACAAACTCTTTCTTCCATGTGTTTTCCTTCTGTTCAGCCACGTGTCCACCTCTTTTTCTATAACATGCCTTTGATAATGGAAATCATACTTTATTGAAACTGTAATAATGAATCGCCGTTCATGAAACAACAATCTGCTAGAATCTTAGAATGAAGAAACATGTTCAAGCTAACAATGAGGAATTATCTCAAACCCATAAACAATCGAAGAAGAAAGGAAAAACAATCTAACAAATTTTCTCCATGAATTAATGAATACGAGCTTCACACGCTCCTTTTATCGATTCGTAGCAACTTCAACAAACTCTTTCTTCCATGTGTCTTCCTTCTCTTCAGCCATGTGTCCATCTCTTTTTCTATAACATTCTTCGAAATTAAAACATCGTATATGGGAAATTGTTTCGGGTTCATTGGCGGTCAACTCAAGGTTAATTAAAATAAACCGGTTAACCAATTTGCTCTACCAGTCTTAATGGTCTACTCGGATCGGCAAAAAGCTCAGCAAAGTGTCTTTCTTCTATTCAGCCACGTGCCCATCTCTTTTTCTATAACATTCTTCGAAATAAAAACATCGTATATGGAAAATTGTTTTGGATTCATTATCGGTCAACTCAAAGTTAATTAAAATAAATTGGTTAACCAATTTGCTCTGCCAGTCTTAATGGTCTACTCGGATCGGCAAAAAACTCAGCAAAGTGTCTTCCTTCTCTTCAGCCATGTGTCCATCTCTTTTACTATAACATTCATCGAAATTAAAACATCGTATATGAGNTCAAATTTAAATTAACTGAATTTGGGTTTGGTTTTGGATTGTTGGATCTGGGTAGATATTTTATCGGATCCAAGTGGTTGGATCTGTAATTTTCTAGTTTTGATTTGGGGTTTTGGGTTTTTCCTTCATTTTTGTTTTAAAATTAATTGTTTAATAAAAATACAAAAAAAAGATGGCATATGGGAATAAATTTTTAGAAAAAGTGGCTTCCCAGCAATTGATCCGTCTTAATGGTCTACTCGGATCGGCAAAAAGCTCAGCAAAGTTTGACGATTTCGACCAAAACTCTTCAAAAAAGAATCTGAAAATGGGACTCTGAAACGATAAATCTCAGATTCTACGGAGAGAGGTTGAAGATGATCGGTGCATATTAGATTCAGTGATCTTGATTCAGGACGGTGACAAAAACACCATGGATAAGGAAACGGAGATTCTGTCTCGTCTCGCGGCGAACCACCTTCACCTAGCTCAATTCGAGCCGTTGAAGGCTACGCTGCTCGCTCTCAGGGTTCGTAACCCCGACCTCGCACTCACGATTCTCCAGACCATCGTCTCCAACGCTGGAAGATTTGAGAATGTCCTCTGGTCACGGTCTTGCCCTTCTCCGTCTCTTCTCGCGTTCCTCTCCACGATCGAGCTTCTGAGATTCGAAAATCCTACTTCGCCTTGGGGATTCGATTCGGAGACTCTAAGTTTGCGTGCGGATTTCTTGTTGATGGTCCAGGTTTTGATCGACCGTGTGACAGAGAGGATTAAGGAAGAGCAGAGAGTCGAGCTGAAGAGTGAGAACGAAGAATCGGAGAAAAGCGATGAAAATGGTGGATTAAGAAATTGTGTACGGATTTTGCAGGGTTTTTTGGATTTGGGTGTTGAGAGGTTGAGATTTGATGTTGATACAAGTAGTAGTGGAGGAAGTTATATGATTGAGGAAGAGGAACTTGTGTCTTTGAGGAGTATAGTATTGGATTACTCTGATGTTTTCGACGCTCTATGCTGTAATATAAAGAGACAGCTTATGGGTTCTGAGAGTTATGTTACAAGTTTTGTGGAGGATGTTCAGAGGGAAGAACAAGAACCGGAGAAAAACGAGGCGAGAAGCATTGGTTCTCGAGAGCAGGATGACAACAATGTGTTTGCTTTGATACAGAGAAATGTTCAGTTAGCACAGTTGGATGCTATGGGAAAAAAAGTGGAAGAAGGGGATGAGCGCGGGGCAGCTGATCGCATACGTTATCTTCACCTTGATTATGGAGTAGAGAAAGAGAATTATCAGTATGTTCTTGATTTATACAGTCCGCAAATACATGAGGTTTTTGAATATTAACTGCGCGACTTGTTTTATATTGCTTACAAAAGTCTGAGGGTTTTGGATCATTTCACTGTTTTCTTTGTCCTGATAATTCCATTGGCATTCATTTTTTGTTTTTTTCTGTCAAAAGAGTATTTGCAAGAATATTGGCAAAGCTGGAATTAGGGTCGATCACATATTCTACTTCTGTTTGCTTATATACTAATACATTTCCAGTTCCCCATATCCAGTTAATAAAACTAATCCTTTGAGCATCTGTAGTTAACTCTGAATGCTGGAGAACACATTTGGACAGAAATACTTTGCCCGTTCAGTTTTTGGACAGATTAAGATCGTTTAGAATAGTTTTCAAACTAGTGATAAGTGTAGCTGTCTTATGCCTGAAATCTCCCAACATCATTCCCTTTTTATGTTAAGTGCTGTGTAGGGAAGTATGTGGAAAATTCATGGGTATTGTTATAAAGATTGGTTTTGCATTCACTGGGGCTGAGTGGATTTGGCCTTTTCTGCTTTGAAAAAATTGAGATGGCTTGGGGAAAGAGTTGAGGTCTGGACTCGGGACTAAAAAAAATGAAAAGAAGAGAAGCTTTTTATGGTTGTTTGTTTAGGTCAGAGCTTTTAGTTTTAATTAAATTTCCATAGAAAAATCTCAAGCAGTGCAAAATGTTCATGTGATACTGAAAAGGGAACCCTTATAATGGATGAAGACATCCATGGCCTTGCATATTCAATCCCATTCCTTGCTTCAAGCTTCATTTTTTGCCGTCCTCTTCCTGGGCGCGTATTTTTGCATATTTAAGAATACAGAACTGACTACAATTATTCTGTTTTCTCTTTTCTTTTCTGATAGTGCTGTTCTAAAAGCTCTCCTTTCAAGAGTAATGGAGAAGAAGGATGAATATGGTGACTCATGGCACATGATGCGCCAGAACTTGCTGTTTATTTATAAGGAAGCTCTCTCGTCGAATTGCGGAGATCTTGTTCAGATGATTCAGGTTGCTAATTTTCATAAAGCTGATAGAAGGGATCATTTAAAAAGGAGGTTTAACATATAAGAATAAATAAGTTGCTTACAGTTCCTGCTAATGTGTACTGTAACTAGTTTTTCATTGTGATTAGGAACTTAGAACCGTTTTTACCTTGATCATGATGGAATCGGAAGCTTGTATATCCAGTTGGCATTGTTCTTTTATAGATTTGTGAATATTTACCCTGGAGGTAGTTTAGTTCAGTGGTTGATTTGAGTTTAAGGGTGTGCTTAACTGCTTGTATGTGTATATTGAAATATGTATATGTGTGTCTTCGGTTAACTTATCATGTACTATAAGTTCTTATGTGATTTACTATGTTTTCATTTGCAGGGTATTCAAGA
The DNA here is from genome assembly GCA_002933935.1 of Eutrema yunnanense. Taxonomy (NCBI): domain Eukaryota; kingdom Viridiplantae; phylum Streptophyta; class Magnoliopsida; order Brassicales; family Brassicaceae; genus Eutrema; species Eutrema yunnanense. Next base: position 188,206 of record PKML01057014.1, on the reverse strand, counting down.
TGATATGCTCCTCCCAGATAGCCAGCTACATTTATCTCTTGACAATGACCAAATTCCACTCCCTCTTGAGTGTTTCCGGCGATATCTTATAGACTTGAAAACTGAGAGAAATATAGAGGACAAAACTTCCCCTATGAGCAAGGCAGTTAATTCTTGCCTCAGAGACATGTATCATTATGCTCGCATTTCTGGATCACATGTCCTTGAGTGTGTGATGTGTGCTGCTTTGTCTTTCATTAAGAAAGAGAAGCTTCAGGAGGCTAATGATGTAGGTGGAATAGAATAAACTTACATATACTCTTACTGCAGTATCGTTGATTGCCTGTTGCCCCATTTAGACTTCTCTTTCTCTATTGGGATTTGAAAGCCTCTTCTGCTCATATGTTACAGGTTCTTACTTTGTTTCCCCGACTTCGCCCATTAGTAGCTTCCATGGGTTGGGATCTGTTGCCTGGAAAAACTGCAGCCCGTAGAAAATTGATGCGGCTACTTTGGTCTAGTAACTCGCAAGCAATTCGGTTAGAAGAATCTTCTCTCTATGGAAACCAGACAGATGATGTAACTTTTTTACTTTTGCATAAATTGTTATTTGAATCTATTATATTTTTTAGAAGATGACAATGAAAGGCTAACAGGACATAATGATCTGGGCAGAAATCTTGTGTGGAACATCTCTGCGATACATTATGCTATCAGCTGGACATTGCATCTTTCGCTGCTTGTGTCAATTCTGGTAAATCATGGACTCCAAAGGCATCTTTCTTGATGCATGGTAATGTGTCATCTGAGGATGATGATACAGAGGTGGATCCTTTTGTTGAAAATCTTGTGTTGGAAAGGCTTTCAGCGCAGAGTCCACTTCGGGTATAACTTTCTTAAATTATCCTCTCTACAGAGACTATGTTTGACAGTCCCCCACAGGAAAAGTGTTCTGAAAAGAATCTGTTCAAATAAACATCTCAAGCTATAACGAGATTTAGTATTGTCAGTTGGAAATTTCATTAGATATCATGCTGGCTAGATTTATATGCTTACCGTAGGAATGATGTCTCTTAGGGAACACAAAGAGTAAAATAAGAAGGGAAATAGATAACAAGAGGATATTGCAGCATATGTTACTATGGTTTATCAGGAGTCAAGACTAATCAATGATAGGATTACACTAATTGAGTGGTTTGTAGGTATATCATACACTATGGCAGTGTCATGTGTTTTTTCTTGGTATGCTTTTGCACTTAGTATGTCAAATCATCATTTATGTATTAAGAAAAGTTGTATCATGTCTGAGTGGTTTGTAGGTATATCATACACTATGGCAGTGTCATGTGTTTTTTCTTGGTATGCTCATGTTCAATTGTCTCTGTTAGGTTATATGATAGTGGTACTATTATCAACGGTTGATTATCATCTGCGTGGGTTCTTGGTGCTTTTAATCCGGACAAGTTGTAATGGGGTACCGTTATGTAGGTGTTGTTTGATGTTGTTCCGGGCATAAAATTCAAAGAAGCTATTTCACTGATTAGTATGCAACCTATTGCTTCAACTGCAGAAGTCTGGAAGAGGTCAGTTCAATCAAAGTTGTTATAACTATCTTGTATACAAATATTTCAATCAGTTAGTCTCTATGCTTCCTTGGATAGATGTATCAGTGTTTAGATTCTAACACCTGTCTCTTGACAAAAAATTTGTGCCCCTTTGTTTATGTGCACAATAGTTGTTGCATTTGCTTGCTGATTTTTGTCTGTTTGTTAATTTCGATGCGATGTTTTTATGGATATATGTGCATTCTTAAGTGCACCTTTGATTTTATTTTGCTGGGGTGACTCGTTTGTAGTCGGTGGTTTCACTTTTGATGTTATTGTACATTGCAGGATACAAGATATTGAATTAATGCATATGCGTTATGCTTTGGAGGCTATTGTTTTAGCATTAGGTGCAATGGAAGAGGCCATGAAAAACGAGACGGATGCTAGTCATCAAGTGGTATTTTACCATTTAAAAGAGCTCACTAATCATTTGGAGGCCATTAAAAATGTTCCACGAAAGGTAATACACCTATATACATTGATTAATTTACAGGAAGCTGGGCATCTGTCATCAATTTTGTAGTAACACAATGTTGAAAAACAAAATGGAATTGAATACTGTTTACTATGAAAGAAATAATACAAAAATCAGACTACATCTACACGTAGTGTAATTTCTATCAAACATTAGATCTTTTTAATGCCTTACAGTTTAGATATTTTTTGTTAACATGAGATATCTTTTGTTTACAGATTATGATGGTCAACATAGTTATTTCACTCTTACATATTGATGATATTCGTCTCAGTTCTACACAATGTTTCTCGTCCGAGTGCTTTTCTGAAAAAAGTAATACACCTAGTTTGGATCTTGGCGATCTTGCTACAGAAGGGGAAAATGAAATTGTTACATCTTTCACAAGACAGCTACTCAATGTTTTACGCTGCAATCTTCCATCAGATCTTATTGAACAAGAGTGTCAACTGGATGGTAATTACAGTGCTGATGGAAGACAAGCTTTAGAATGGAGAGTATCTATGGCTAAACGTTTCATTGAAGATTGTGAATGGCGGTTATCTATTATGCAGCATCTTCTGCCACTTTCTGAACGCCAGTGGGGTTTAAAGGAGGTTTTAAGTGTTCTAAGGGCAGCCCCTGCAAAACTACTTAACCTGTGAGTAAAATTTTCTTGTAATGTTTGGTAATTTAGATTTCAGGCATCAGGAAAAACTGTTTGCCACCTTATTATCTCTTCCATTCTCACATCTAAAATGCTAGGGAACCAAATTGAAGTTTTTCTATATCCTCTAGGATGTTTATGTACGGAAACGTTAAGAGATTAATCTCTTTGTTTCTTTGCATTGCTAATTGAATGATATTCAAGTTGTCTGAACTATTTTATCTAGATTCAGTTTGTATGTATGCTTGTATGTGTATGCAAATGTTGTATAGTTGTTCAGCTTTCTAAGTAGTGTAACCTGTGTGATGAGAGGACTGAATAGTTGGAGGTCTAAACTTCAATTTTCACTGGAGGTCTGTGGTGCAGTTGCTTTTCTTGAAAGAAGCTGTATCTGCATTATTTTTATCACCCTAATATATATTTCTGAAGAAGAAGAGTACTAGCTGTTCTGATGAAATAGTTTGTCATTAAACTTGTCTTGAAGGTGCAACTATGTTTTGTATATGATTACTTATGAGTTGATCCCGTTTTGTCTCTGCCAGAGTTCCCTAAGTAATACTTTGCTTCCACGTGCCATTTTAAGATATAACTCTCATTTTGCAGCTGTATGCAAAGAGCTAAGTATGACATTGGGGAACAGGCGGTTCATCGGTTTGCATTATCAGCAGAGGACAAAGCTACTCTTGAATTAGCTGAATGGGTGGATAATGCCTTCAATAGAACATTGGTATTTTTCATAATATTACATCACAGTTCTTGCATATGTATCATCTTATATGTCTCTACTTCTCGAATAATGGGATAAGAGTATTCTGATTTGAGACCTCTTTCTCTTGCCTTGAGGATTGTATATTGTACTGTTCTTGTGTTCTTGTTGTAGGTTGTTGGGGACGCATCTATCTGATGCTATTTCAGAGGTTTAGGCATTGAGTAGATAACCTTAATTAGAAACAGAGTTTATTCACCGATATCTCTATTTCTTATTATTCTCAGGTAGAAGATGTGATGTCTCGTACTGCTGAGGGAGCATCTGCCGTGCAAGATTTAGATTTTCATTCTTTAGGTTCTCAATTGAGTCCATTGGCTGTGGTAAGTCCATGTCGTTATAATTCTTGTCTCCATTCATACAATTGCTTTAGCAGATTCTGATAGGACTATTCTGCCATTAATTTCCTTGCTTACCTCTAAGCAAGTTTTAATTTACATTTTTGTGATGCCAGATTCTACTATGCATAGATGCGGCTGCTTCTTCTGCCAAGTCTCCAACAATTTCCAAACAACTTTTGGATAAGGCAAGCAATGTTCTTGATTTCCATAGACTTTAACTTGGTCTACAAACAGTAACCTTTTGCTTCTTATTTGTTCTTGGTCTCTGTTCCCAGTTTCTTGATTTTTCTTTTGGAATCTTCTATTTATTTGCATTCTCTGCAAATATAAATTTAGTGAAGTGCATTTTGGGAATATGGTTTATCATACATTCTTACACATTTTCGTATTGATTTTTAAGCAAGCTTTGGGGGTAATATTTTTGGTTAAAGTTGAGGCATGGTTTGCATAGATATACGGACAGTGTGCCGTGGTTAATAGATAGTGGCTGGTTGATATTTTTATTAAACTCTTAAAAGTTATACTGTTCCAATGAATTAAATGGTTCAAGAAATACATACTGTTGTTTCTAAGCAGTTTTTACTTTGTACGCAGTCTCAAGTTATGTTATCCGAAATTTATCCTGGAGGATCTCCAAAGGTGGGGTTTACTCACTGGGATCAGGTCCATGAAGTTGCAATAATCTCTGTATTGCGAAAGATCTTAAAGCGTCTACAAGAATTCCTTGAACAGGTCAGTCTTCAAGTTGCATAAAAGGCACAACTTTCGTTTAGTTTGATATGAGATTTTCTTATCCCTTTTGTTAAAATTTTGAATTGATTAATATGAGGAGATCATATGAGATATTATTATATTCCCTGGCTGTTTAAAGAGAGGGAAATGGCATATATATAACAGCTGTTATCACTTTAGTTTAGGAAGTAGTATGTGAGTGCAGAAATCTACTGTTTTTTGCCATGCTATTATCTCCCATTACAGAGGAAAAGTTTAGTCGATCCTGCATTTATGTGCGAATTTGAATTTCCAGGCGCACAAAAACATGTTAAGATCCTTCTTTTTTCTTTTCTTATCTCCGGTTGCCTCTTTTACTAGTCTCCTTAACTGTCATGCTTCAGGATAACCCTCAAATTCTTCAAGCCAGTTTTAGTGGAGATACCATCATTTCATCTTCCACAGAATCTCATAGACAGGGACAAAAAGATCGTGCTCTTGCAATGCTACATCAAATGATTGAGGATGCTCATAAGGGCAAGCGACAGTTCCTGAGTGGTATTTTGTTGTCTTTCTCTACCCTCTCTGTCTGTTCTTGCTGCAGCATGCAATTGAGTTATCTGCTCTTGTGTATTTTAGACCTTTCGTGGAGTTCTAACTGGTCTTCTAACGAACAATAGGTAAGCTTCATAACCTAGCGAGAGCAATCGCTGATGAAAAACCAGAAGCGGACGTACTCAAGGGGGACGGATCAGACATGGCCATTGAGAAAGATGGAGTTCTTGGTCTTGGGCTAAAATATACGAAGCAAAGTCCTTCTGGTTCAGCAACTAGAGATGTGGATGGAAGTCCTGTTTCGCATGAAACAGAAGAGAAGGGGAAGAGGTCATTTGGCCCATTAAGCAACAAAACCTCTACTTATCTATCTCAGTTCATCCTCTATATTGCTGCTATTGGTGACATAGTAGATGGCACTGATACAACCCATGATTTCAACTTTTTCTCTCTTGTTTATGAATGGCCTAAAGACGTAAGTGTTTCTTGGCTTTTTGTTCTCAGGATATCTGTCATTTAAACTGTCTTCCTTGTCACTCATGCTAGGGGACTAATGGTCTATCCTGTCATTCTACTTTTATCTGGAGCAAAACTACCGTGTTTCGCTTTGCTTGAATCTGTTCTGTTAACTCTAGCATTTTATATTCAAGATGAGTGACATCTTAAGATCCTATGATGTTCTGTTTAATAATATTGGCCTCTGTGTGGTAATTACTAAACATTAACCGCGGTGCGGCAATGTTATACATATTAACAATGAATCCAGTACTCTTTTGGGCATAGATCTATGAGTAACCTCTTACTGTTGGTCCATGTTGCAGCTATTGACGCGTCTGGTGTTTGATAGAAGTAGCACAGATGCAGCTGCGAAAGTTGCTGAGGTCATGTCTGCTGATTTTGTTCATGAAGTGATATCTGCGTGTGTTCCCCCAGTTTATCCTCCACGTGCTGGTCATGGATGGGCTTGTATTCCCGTGATTCCTACCACCCCATGTTCTCACTCAGAGAATAAAGTTCTCTCTCCTTCAAAAGAGGCTAAACCCAACTGTTATGTCCGTTCCTCAGCAACACCTGGTGTCCCTCTGTATCCTCTTCAGTTGGATATAATGAGGCATTTGGTAAAAATATCCCCTGTACGAGCAGTTTTAGCTTGCGTATTTGGTGGGAGCATATTGTACAACGACAGTGATTCTGTCATATCTAGCTCCTTGAACGAGGACTTTACAAGTTCTCCTGATGCAGACAGATTGTTTTATGAATTTTCTCTTGATCAGTCTGAAAGGTACTGTCAAAGTATTATTTCCTCCTTTAAATTTAATATCAACTCAGTTCTTATGTTCCATCATATTCTGTGATATTTTTTTTTTTTTTCACAGGTTTCCCACTTTAAACCGATGGATACAAATGCAGACCAACCTTCATCGAGTTTCTGAATTTGTTGTTACACCTAAACAAACACCTGATGACACACAGATTAAACCTGATGAAAGAACTGCGATCAAGAGACTTCTTGAACATGACAGTGACTCGGAGTCGGATGCAGAAGAAATTTTTTCTAACATTAACATTCAACCAGCTTTGACAGACTCTCGTGATGGTGGACCCTTTGAAACTGGAATTGGTAGAACTGATCCTACTGTTTTCCTTTCTTTTGATTGGGAGAATGAAGTACCATATGAGAAAGCTGTAAATAGGTATGTTAGTATATCTTATATGTCTGCTTCTTCTTTTGGTTCGTTAGCTTGTGTTGTATTCCAGATTAAAATTTTAATACTTTCTGGACTATCTTTATTGGATTTCGTTATTCTGAGATTATGAAGTGTTCGATTTGTAGATTAATTGATGAAGGAAAACTAATGGATGCTTTAGCACTTTCGGACCGCTTCTTGCGGAATGGGGCTTCTGATTGGTTACTTGAGCTCCTAATCAAAAATAGAGAAGAAAATCCTTCAACTTTAGGAAGATCTCAGGGATATGGAGGTCAGAGCAACAGTTGGCAGTATTGCCTGCGGCTAAAGGATAAACAGCTGGCAGCAACACTGGCTCTTAAGTAAGTAAACTTATAATTTTTATAGCAAACCATGACGTGCAGTATGATTTATTTACATGCCACTTCGGTTAAGAGCCAAAGATTGGTTTACGCATTTTGTTTTGGTGTTTGGAAAATGAGTTTGGCCCAGCCGACTCAGCTAATCTTTAGATGCGACCATTAGTATGAATTATTTTTTTCTATTTTTTTCTGTGGAGCGATTTCAATGATGGTAAATCTCAGTTTGATTGGAGTTTTCTTAACTCTGTCCAACCGCAGTGCTTTCACCTCACACATCACTTGGTGATAATTGATAAAATAGGATTAGCATCTAACTTCAGTATTGGAAATATAAGAATCAATTGCTCTAGGTTCTCTGGTGTGAACAACAAGATTATGAGCAAAATCAAATGATATATAGTTTTTGCTAAATCATTATGTGGTGAGGCAATGATAGTATAAACAGAAAATGGTGTAATTAGAGGATTTTATATGAGCTCCATGGTCAGAATAAGATGGCTGTGCTTTAAGACTGAGCGATTAGCTACACTGAGTATCTTGATTTTGTTGTTATTATTGTATCAAAACTAATGTCTTGCAGAATGCACTATTGCCTTTATTTAATATGCTTTCAGCAAAAAGTTATGGGTGCCTCAAGAGGTTATAAACCACGTTATCCAATGTTTCTTTTGCCTACTTAATGCCTTACCATGGTTTTGCAAATGTATTTGACTTCATACCTATGATTCATTGGTAGATCTTTTTAAATGCTTCATGCTAAGACATTCATTCTTTCTGTTTCTTCTACACTTACGTCTGCCAAATATTATTTGCTTGTTATTTATATCTGTGTAAACGTGTATAATGTGGGAGTAATGCTTATGTTAGTAGACTCAGAAAATATTGTTTATTGTTGTCTTATTACAAACAGTTTCCTGCAGTTTTATTGCGTCGTGGATCGGTTTTGAAATTCTGGTACGTCTTGGTTTCAGGTATATGCATACGTGGGAGCTTGATGCAGCTTTAAAAGTTCTTACAATGTGTAGTTGTCATCTCTTAGAAAGCGATCCAATTAGCTATGAGGTATAAGGGAGTTTTGCTTTCAGTTCTATACTCCTGCATGTAACTTAATTTCTCAACAACCCTGTAAACGATCAATCAAGACCTATTTTTTTCTCATTCTTCTTTGTGCATTTAGGTGCTGCATAGGAGACAAGCTCTGCAGAAATACAGCCACATACTTTCTGCAGATGATTGCCATAATTGCTGGCAAGAGGTTACGTTTCTCCCTTTTGATTGAGATCAATGTTTGACTCTTGGCATGCTCGAGGATTTACTCTCAAAATTCTCAACGGGAAACAGGTAGAAGCTGAATGTAAAGAAGACCCTGAAGGCTTGGCTTTAAGATTGGCTGGGAAAGGAGTTGTTTCCGCTGCTCTTGAAGTGGCTGAAAGTGCAGAATTATCAATAGATCTTAGAAGAGAATTACAAGGACGACAACTTGTAAAGCTTCTAACCACTGATCCACTCAATGGCGGTGGTCCTGCAGAAGCGTCTCGATTTCTATCTTCACTTCAAGACTCGGCCGATGCTCTACCAGTGGTTATGGGTGCAATGCAGTTATTACCTGACCTTCGTTCAAAACAGCTCCTGGTAACAACTTTTTTTCTTCTTCTTTCTTTCATGGCATTACGAGGTCGTATTTTGCTTTTGGGTTTAGAAAAATGTTTGTTTCATCTTCTCTGTAGGTCCATTTCTTTCTGAAGCGAAGAGATAGCAATTTGTCAGATTTGGAAGTTTCCCGGCTTAATTCCTGGGCTTTAGGTCTGAAAGTGTTAGCTGCATTGCCGCTTCCTTGGCAACAGAGATGCTCTTCGCTTCATGAGCACCCCCATCTAATATTTGAAGCGCTCCTGATGAGAAAACAATTACAATATGCCTCACTGGTATATCTAGAGACAATCTTCTTTTGAATTTTCCGTAATTCTTTTATTTCGCTACTTTGCTGCATATTATATCTATTCTTGGGAAATGCACCTCTATAACTCTTTTTCATGTCTATATATCTATATTTAGAACATGTGATTTCCACTATTCTACCTTGCATGTTCGCTCTTGATGACTTTCTGAAACTTACTTTTATGTTTCATTCAGATACTCAAAGAGTTCCCAGCATTAAGAGATAATAATGTTATCATGGCTTATGCAGCAAAAGCTATTGCTGTTACAGTTAACCCACCGCCAAGAGAACCTCGAATAACTGTGTCTGCTTCACGGCTAAGACAAAAGCCAATGGCAGGGGCAGCAAAAGCATCCTTCACTAGTAGTTTAAGCAATTTTCAGAGAGAGGCTCGAAGAGCATTTTCATGGGCTCCACGTAATGCTGAAAACAGGACGACATCAAAGGATGTTCGTAAAAGAAAGAATTCCGGGCTGGGGGCACCTGAGAGAGCTGCTTGGGAGGCGATGACAGGTATTCAAGAGGACCAGGGATCATCATATTCGCCAGACGGGCAAGATAGACTACCTTCTGTTTCTATTGCAGAAGAATATAAGCTAAGTGGTCAAACAACCAAAGATGAAGCTGTACGTGCATCTCACAAATATGAAAGCACCCCAGATATTATCCTCTTCAAGGTATTGCTATCCTTATTTACACATGTGGCAGTAACTGTAAGCTTATGTACTTTATGACACTGCTCTTCTTCTAGGCTCTGCTCTCACTTTGTTCAGATGAGCTAGTATCAGCAAGAAGTGCCATGGACTTATGCATCAATCAAATGAAGAACGTATTGAGCTCCAAGCAGTTATCAGAGGTTGCGTCTGTTGAAACAATTGGCCGAGCATATCATGCGACGGAGGCATTTGTGCAGGTATTACCTTTTTAGAAATGCTTTCGCTTGAATCATATTTGGAGGATGTCTTTTAAATCAGGGACATACATGGTCGATCTTGTATGTCTTATAATTCGTTTACCTGAGAGAAGGGTTGTTGCTGATTTGGATTACTAAAGCAACTATCTTTTCATGTTTGTGCAGGGTTTATCTTATGCGAAATCATTGCTGAAAAAGCTTCTAGGTGGCTCTGAATTGACCAATAACAACGGTGAAAGAAGTAGAGATATTGATGATATATCTTCTGATGCTGGCAGCTCCAGTGTTGGCAGTCAATCAATGGATGAATCATCCGAAGTTCTCTCACTTGCAGAAATTTGGTTGGGGCGTGCAGAGTTGCTGCAGAGTCTCCTAGGGTCTGGAATTGCTGCTTCTCTTGATGACATAGCTGATCAATCGTCATCCGAATGTCTACGAGGCAGATTAATATCTGATGAGCGGTATAGTATGGCGGTGTATATGTGCAAGAAATGCAAGGTAAAATTTATAGCTTGATTCTCTACCCCATGGTAATGCCACTTCATGGCAATAACTTCTGCTTGTGTACCTAATTAACTTCAGATTGATGTTTTTCCCGTGTGGAAAGCATGGGGTCTTGCTTTGTTGCGGATGGAGCGCTATGCACAAGCTCGAGTCAAATTCAAGTACGTGAAAGTTTATAAGCTGTGACAAAACACATGAATTGTAAACCTCTTTTTGCATATTTCAACCTCAGGTTGCATGCAGTAATACAGTTCTTATTCTGTGCTCTATAGGCAAGCCTTTCAATTAAAGGGGGAAGACATTCCTGATGTCATTCAGGAGATAATAAATACAATAGAAGGAGGTCCACCTGTGGATGTGTCAACTGTTCGCTCCATGTAAGTTTCTCTGTTTGACTAAAACTGCTAGCCTAGTGTGTGGCATAGTATAGAGTTTTTTTTTGTTTTCCCAAATGCCTTACTAATCCCGTCACAGGTAAAGTGTTTGATAAATATAAACTTTAGTTGAACATATACATGATGACTTGGATGTTTTGGAAGTACGTAAAAGCAATGAACTAAGATCTAAGGAATTATAAAATTGGTGAGAATGGAGAAGACAATCATGATCAATGTTAGTCGAAGGGAAAAAAGTAAAATGTTGGTAGTCCACCACCTGACCTTATTCTTGGGACTGTTGTTACATGTCAGGTATGACCATTTGGCTAAAAGCGCGCCAACAATTTTGGATGATTCTTTATCAGCAGACTCATACTTGAATGTTCTCCATATGCCATCCACTTTCCCTCGTTCAGAGAGGTCGAGGAGATCTCTGGAATCAGAAAAGAATAATTCTGTGCCTGGTTCAGACTCTGAAGATGGGCCGCCCCGAAGCAACTTGGATAGTACTCGCTATTCTGAATGTACCAACTACTTGCAGGAAGTAAGGCTATACTATTTTAGTGCATTCTGGAATTTGCAAGTTTGCTCTCCTGGAATTGCCTCACAATATACTTATCTGTGTTGACATGTCTTTAGGTGGACCCGATTTTTAAGAGTGCTCTTTGTATTTGTATGCAATTAGCATTATTTGCAAGCATATGAACGGGTTACATTTTATTTTTGTTTTGGTTTATTGAATTTGTTTCTTCTGATTCTGCAGCATGGTCGCCAAAACCTGCTTGGTTTTATGTTCCGGCATGGTCACTTTAAAGATGCATGCGTGTTATTCTTTCCACTAAGTGCTCTTCCCCCTCCTTTGCAAACTTCATCTGTGGGCGCAGTAAGCTCATCTTCGTCACCTCAACGAACAGATCCCTTGGCAACTGAATATGGCACCATTGAAAGTTTGTGCGAGTTTTGTGTCGGTTATGGAGCTATCTCATCCCTTGAGGAAGTAGTTACAGAAAGACTTGAATCTGCAAAGCACCAAGATCAAGCCATAAATCAGTACATAGCTGGAGCTCTTACACGTATCTGTGTTTTCTTGGAGACCAACCGGCATTTCAATTACTTATACAAGTTTCTGGTGAGAATATCTTTCTTGTCATGGTTCTTTGTCTACAACTTATTGTTAGGTTGTTTCCACTTGTATATTCTAGAATCTAAATTTTGTCTTTGCGCCTAGGTTCTGGTGTATAATTATATAGCCATGTAGGCAGATCATCTCTGCAGATATTACAGTACAAAAATGTGCGACTTATCCCAAATTTCTAAGCTAGTATTATTTTCTCTGCTTCGCCCCTGCTCTCCTGCAATCTGAACCATATAACCTGATCCTGAGCTTGAATTTAGTTTCTAGGGCATCATTAAAAGTCCAGATCCTATAGCTTAACATATTTATAGAATGAATTTATGAGTATGGCTCATGGCTGTGCATTTATGGTATTGGTACTCTGAGCTTTAACTCTGATGCAACAAAATGTTCTTGCAATATTGTTTTGTTGATCATGACCTAGAAGTGTTTTTCCTGTTACTGGAAAGACAGGCAAGTGGGTTTTAAAACTGTTTGCTTTTTCCTAGGAGACTGAGCTTTTTCGGGAATACATGTGTAACGTAATGCTAGTTCACCCTTTTTTTTCCTAATTGTGCAGGTGCTCAAGAAGGATTATGTCACCTCTGGGTATTGCTGTATTCAGCTTTTTATGAATTCTACCACTCAGGAGGAAGCTGTAAGGCATCTTGAGCATGCAAAGGTATAGAGTTATCATCTCTGTGTTTAGCACTGTATCTACATGCAACGTCCATCTGAATACACTTATCTATGTGAATCCAAAGTATGCTAGTGTCTTGGTGAATTGCAGCTTTTTCAAATGCATTTTTTGCGTGCAGTGTAAAAATTTAAGCATTGTAAAGTAAGTTAGAGTCCATAGAAACAATTAGGCAATATTGTTTTGAGTTTATGGCAGCATTTCCTTATACTCCCTTTTCCGTTTGCCATATATTATGCAATTATCTGAACTAAAGCTCTTCTAAAAGTTGCATTGACTACATTAAGACAAGTTTTTTTTGTTGCTTACAGATTAAACTAACTTATTCTTTTGTGATACTTATTACTTATAAATAGAGATATAAATATACTAAGCTCATGAGTTATATATTACATCTTGTTTTGGGGCCTAAACAAAGAACAGCCCTGCAATAATAAGCATGCCAGTGTTGCACAAAACTATTATAACATCTATGTTGCTTGTGTCTCTTCTTATTTATTGGCATATTGGTCTCTAACTAACCTCTTGGTACAGGCACACTTTGAAGAAGCATTGACAGCACGTCATAGAGGTTCAGACTCGAGAAAACTTGTTACGAAGGGTGTTAGAGGAAAAGGTGTCTCTGAGAAGCTGAGCGAAGAAGCTCTTGTTAAGTTGTCCTCTCGGGTGAAAATGCAGGTAACTTTGTTAACACGGTTTTTGTCATTCTTTTGATGAAGTGAGACTTTATAGATTTATAACTCCACCTTTCACGTTGTGGGTTCGTTATTCCTGTAGATTGATGTGGTGAAGTCGTTCAATGACTCTGAAGGAGCACCATGGAAGCTTTCCTTGTTTGGAAATCCAAATGATTTAGAGACATCCAGGTTTGTCCTCAAAAGCGGATCGTTTATAAAATAAATTTCTTGCCATCATTTGTTGATACAACTTGTTCCCCTTATTATCGTTTAAAACAAATTTTCTTATATCCTTACATAAGTTTAAGCGATATGTATATGTAGATTATAAACGATATATAGTGGAAAGACAGAGAGTTGGTAACAGTGCAACACTGACCTGCTTTACCTAGTATAACTAAATCGTTTCTAACTTTCCCTTCACATAGCCATGATGCCTATCAAATAATAGATGGGGATATGTTTCCCTTGTCCAGATAACTGAACACCAGTTTTTCTGGATGTGCCTACTCCTAATAAAACTGAAAGACCAAACTAAATAATCATATTTGCTTTGGTGAAAGTTGGAAGAAAAGCCTTCAGCTGATATGTCTTATTGGCTCTTACTTTCAGGAGAAGATGTGAAATAGTGGAGACTCTTGTTGAGAAAAATTTTGACTTGGCCTTTCAAGTTATTTATGAATTCAATCTCTCAGGTGCCTATTTGTTTTATGTTAATATCTTTAAAATGTTGTTGTGCATCGTATGTGACTTTTCTCTTACTTCTAAGCAGCTGTTGATATATATGCTGGTGTTGCTGCGTCATTAGCCGATAGGAAGAAAGGCAGTCAATTGACAGAGCTTTTCAAAAACATTAAGGGAACAATCCAAGATGATGACTGGGATCAGGTATTGAACATTGCAGACTATTAGGGTCTAACATAACACTCTGTTTGGGAATTCAGAAACATTTATTTCATTATTAGCCAAAATAATCTGTTTTCAAGCAACATTCTTCCTTGTCAATCTGTTTAATCCGGTGGTATATGGTATATTGATGTACTTTTTTATACTTTCATTCTTATTTGACAATTTTTCAGATACAGGGAAAGCTTGTTCTTTAAGACTTATAATATTCTGTGAAATGTTGCAGGTCCTGGGTGCTGCCATCAATGTATATGCCAACAAGCACAAAGAACGCCCTGACCGTCTCATAGACATGTTAACAAGCAGCCATCGGTAAGATCTTTTGCAGTAATGATTGTTTAGATATGCCTTCTTCCACCCCATAGAAAAAAAGAGTATCACTCCTAGACTATTTCGCTGTCACCTGAATCATCATATCTCATGGAGTTACTAACGCACCATTAAATTTGGATTCTTTATTCACAGTCACTCTGTTTCATAAGTATGTGATAAATTGATTCGCTTTATATAATGATGCGCTGATACATGTCTGATTGTTAACGAGTGCAGAAAGGTGCTGGCTTGCGTGGTATGTGGCCGCCTGAAAAGCGCGTTCCAGATTGCATCCAAAAGCGGTAGCGTGGCTGATGTTCAATATGTAGCTCATCAAGCCTTACATGCCAATTCGCACACTGTACTCGATATGTGCAAGCAATGGCTAGCCCAATACATGTGAAGCCTTGTAATCTCCATGACATTGCCAACTTTAAATCATTTGAGGTAAACATGACATTTGATTCAAAGCCTCATTTTTTTAAATGTTTTTTGTGCTCGTTTTTGTTGCAAAAAAAAGAAAGACTCCCTAATGATGTTTTTGCTTTAAACTTTTGAGAGCAGGTTGCTAAAAAGAACCTGGTGATCATTGAAGATCTCTCATATGAAGATCATTGACTGATGGTTTTCACTTATGAGATTATGGGCTTTGTGTGTTGACAAAAAATGGAGAAAATGCAGAGGTCTACCTGTATAGTTTTTCTGGGTTCATCAATGATTTATTTTTTCCGGCTTTTTTTGCAGTTGGGTTTTCAAAATTAATCCTATATTGTTTTTGTGTTACGATAAAACAACTCAAAACAAAGATTTAACAAAGAAAGAGTGCAACTTTTATTAGAAGGGTGTATTGTCATCAGAAAAGTAAAAAGATGCATTGTCAATATATACTCTTCTACTCTATAATCTTCAAACCATTCGATTTCCTGTTACATTCTTTTATTTGGTTACCGTTTGATATATTGCAAAAATTCAATTTTCTGGGAACGTTTGATCTTTCTTTTGGTTGTAAAAGAGGAAGATGTATTTCAAACAAAGCAGGTAGAACCAGAGGCGGCTAATAGTAATATGGACCCTGAACAAAACATAAATTGGTCCTATATCATAATATTGGGACAAAGACCCATTTAAACATTAAAAACTCTTATCAAAATACAGTGGTTTCATGTGTGTGTTTCGGTTCATCTTCATCTTCGGAAGAAGATTCCCACGTCGCATCTTACTTGTCTAGAAGATCCTTGCTCCGAGCAAGATTTTCGGTTGCTTTTCTGCTTTGAAGATTAGTTACTTCGAACTTTTCAAGAATGGTCTTGCTTTTCACTGGTTCGGCTTCGGCTTTAGTCAATTCCGCCCATAAATACCAATCCAACCCATTATAGACTTAGTTATTAAGCCCATGAAACTCTGGCATAAACACCTCTAGAATTTTCCCGATTCACCTGATATTTTTCATTCAGGTATTCTAGATGCTTCTGTTTTCGCGTAAGTTTGAGAATCGGTGGGAGTGGAGAAAAAATATCGAGAAGCTCCAGAAATTTCGTTTTGTGCCTTTAAATAGATTCTTCGATGCTCTGTGTTTTCTCAGAAGTCGAAAATCAAATTCACAACCCTAAACCAGAGTTTAATTTTCGAAAAATTCACTGAAAATGTCGATGATTCCTAGCTTCTTCGGCAACAACATGCGTAGCAGCAACATCTTCGATCCTTTCTCGCTAGACGTTTGGGATCCGTTCAAGGAGTTCTCGTCGCTTTCCCGAGAAAACTCTGCGATCGTGAACGCACGTGTGGACTGGAGGGAGACGCCGGAGGCGCACGTGTTCAAGGCGGACTTGCCTGGACTGAAGAAGGAGGAAGTGAAGGTCGAAATCGCGGAAGATAGCGTTTTGAAGATCAGCGGAGAGAGACAAGTGGAGAAGGAGGATAAGAACGACACGTGGCACCGTGTGGAGAGATCGAGCGGGCAGTTCACGAGGAGGTTTAGGCTGCCGGAGAATGTGAAGATGGATCAGGTGAAAGCTGCGATGGAGAATGGAGTTTTGACTGTGACTGTGCCTAAAGCGGAGACGAAGAAGAAGGCTGATGTCAAGTCTATTCAGATCTCCGACTGATTCACGTTTCCCAAAAATGTGAAGATGGAATCTTTGTGTTGTGTTTTGGTTCTGATTTCACTAGTGTGTCGTCTGTCTTAATTCGAAAGTAATCATCAGTCGAGCGATCGATGATGTATATCTTAATCAAAAGTATGGAATAAATAATGTTTTTTTGTTAACAATAACTAATAGCAGCATGATTTGTTTTTTTTAGTAGTTAATACAAACATGTTTTAAAAAAAATAAATTACAAATCAAAATTTATTATTTCGATTTTTCCATAACATATATGTATTTTTTTCAAATGTTTGTTGTATATTGGTATATATGTTCTCCCAGCCTTTTTTTTTTTCAATCTAAATTACTTTTGTTAAACAACCAAAGTAGAAATATGGTTACAAAGTCAAAAACGAAACATCGAAATACAAATTATTGTATAAGCAGTTATATGCACCATATGCTGAAGACGAATATTTAGAAAAAAGAATTTAACGTTGCTTCCTTTCGAGATAAACCTTACACGCTACCAAGTTTTGAAACCTGATATTTTATTTCTTTAGTATTCGTCTCGCTCTGATACGATAAGTATGACAATCTGGCATTACATTGATTAATTCCCAAACCGCACAGTGAAAAGTCATTGCATCCAGTACATGTTTCGAAAAATTGACCTCATGATACCAATTAGTCCGTATCATAATCGTTGTTGAAAAAACTGACTTTGAATTTCTCGTGATTGTACACCAATTATTTTTCACATGATAGATGAGTTGTTGCCACCGCGAGAAGTAGATTTCTCATCCTTTCCGACGAATCATCCGACCATGGCGGCGGTTTCGAAATTCGGTATATGAATCGAATCATTAATAGTCATCTGAATAATGCATTAAGAGGATAATATATACCTTGCACCAATAACAAGACAAAAACGCCGACTAACCACCACCGTATATAATATTATTTGATTGTTGGAAAAGGACGCTCCCGGAGGGAGAAAAACACGTCGGCCATCCACTCAAACCACTCTGATTTCCTCATCTCTATTTCCTGGATGAGATGATAGAGAATCGTAGAAAGTCCGATAATTAGAAAAACCACCGCCCATCGAATAAGGAGAATGACACCGTCGAACGAAGCGTCCGCACATGAATTTTTTTTTTGTTTATCAAATTTTGTAATATAATTTGTTTTTTTTTTGTTTACAAATTTTTTTATATTAAGTGTCAAAGATTTATTTTTGTGTTTAGATATAGTTTGTTTTTGTAGATTTAAAATTTTCTAGTATTAAATATGACCGTGATTATAAAAACATAATTCTAATCCGTCCGTTCATATTAATCCGAAAAGGTCCGCGATTATAAAAACATAATTCTAACCCGTCTGTATATTATCATATAATATAAATATTTACTAATTTCAAATATTTAAAATCTTAGGCTGATCGATTATGATAAAAATATACAATAACATATCGTTTATCATCTCCATTACTATGTTTCTAAATTAATATTCGGATTATTATTTTTGTAAAGATATAATAACAATTGGTTTTGCGATTCTTAATAATTAATCTAACCTATATTTAAGAAAATCCAAACTAATCTAAATTAAAATAAGAATTTTTGGAATTATTTTTAAATATAAATTAAAATATAATTTTTATTAATATTATACTAAATTGAGTTGTTTGGCAACTGGAATAGTAGTTATCTACAAAAAGAATAGCATAATATGAAGGAATCCTTGTTTGAACAAAAAAATGTATCTGTTTTAATAGTATAGATATTGTTACTCGATAACTCTTCTACCTTTCTACGCTTTGCGAAGTCGCTTCGTCTCCGACAACCAAAACCTAACGCCACCATTTTTAGCGAGTGAGAGCCGACTCTAGCTACACATCATAACGTGATTCCAAGGTATTATTACTCCATAATATTGAGTTTCAACTCTCTGTTCTATCTCTCCAACTCTCTGTTTTATCTTGTTCTCCTCTCTAACCCATGATTTCAATAAACTTGTGCTCCATGCGATGTATACATACACATACTTTTTTATATCTCTTTTAATTTTTAATTTTTAAATTTTGCGTATATCTCTATAATATTTTTTAAGAAGATATTTTTGAAAATGAATATTGTTTTGTAAGTTATTACATGAAATGACATTACAAATAAGAAAAGATAAAATTGTCTTTTAAAATTATTGATAAGAATATAGAAAGTATTTATTTTCCATTAAAGAGGTTATTTACTATTTAGTTTCTTATTATTATAATATTATTAAATAACAATCAATCTATACATATTCAAAGAAAAAATGTATTCAAAATCTAGCAATATTGTTTACTATAATTATTATAAAATATTTTACTAATTTTATAAAAAAGTTAGACACGAGAGAATTGATTTTTTTTAAAGAGTTTGTGGACTGGCCACAAAAATCATAATCATTAAGCGATTCATACTAGAGTTATGTTTTCAATATTATAGGTTTTTGCGGTTTAGCCCGATATTTTAGTTTATTGCAAAACGGGTTAAGTAGACATGTTAGTCCATGTTGACATTTATATCTATAATCATTAGTTAAACATATTTTAAAATTCAAATAAAAACATTTTTTCTTAAATTTTATAACAATTTTTAAACAAAAATTACTCCGCGCTATATAGCTAGCGCGGGTTGAATCCTAGTTATTATACTATTCTCAAGCTACGAAGATTCAAATCTGACTCAAGTCTATACACTACAAGAATACAACCGATTCCCGACGGCCATATCCGTCGGAAATCGGCTTTCCCGATGAATTCCTGACCAATTTGACCCGTCGGGAATATTTTGTCGAAAACAAAAATCCGTCAAAAATCGGTCAGGAATTTCAGACGGATTCCTGACAACATATATTCCTGACCGGATTCCGACGGATATCAATGGTCGGAAAATTCCCGACGATACTAAAATTCCGACCAGTTTCCGATGCTAATAGTTGTCGAAAATTTCCCGACCGATTCCCGACAGGTGTTTTCACGACTGAATTCCGACTGATTCCCGACTGTCATATATTCCGACTGATTACAGAGATCTTCAGAGAAATTGAGAGAAATTGAGAAAACCCGATGAACCTGCGTCGTCCATAACCGGGACATTAACCAAACCCGTGACACCGCTTTTTTTTATCAAGGGGAAATTCCTATATAAAGTAAAAATAAACTACAACATTATAAAATTATAATGTAAAAACTAAATGAAAACAAAAAAAAATTTTACGCTGATAACGAGACGGTTGATCTCCTCCCGTGTCACCTCAAAGGAAGAAGATGAATCGCCTTGTGATTGTTGGGTCAACTCGATCTTCTTCTTCTTTACGTTATCGTAGATCTCACTCATGAGGGGATCCTCAATAACCCCGGTTGTCTTGTTCGTGTGGCACGTCCTCATCAACTCCAAGTGATCCGGACGCACACCTCCGGCCTCATTGGTCTACAAAAAACGACATAAATTAAATATTAATAAATAATTTAACAATTAAATATAGAAAACAATGTAAACAATAAAAAATTACCATTTGTATTTCTCGGGTCCGGAAGCTGCTCGATCCCGAGTTGTGGACATACTGTCCCTTACCGGATCGATCACTCTTTCTGTTTTCCGAATTAGTCTTCGAAGTTTTTTCTGTGTCGGGGTTTTCCCAATATGGTTTGTAGTCCTCCCAAACGTCGAGGTTCAAGCCTTTCGGTTTGTCTGCCCCTTTCCTCCACTTTTGTTTCCACTCGTTCATGTTTCTTTTGAATTGAGTAGCCGCTTCCTTCATAAACGCAGTGTCGGAATGATGCCATGTAAACTCTTGCTGTGAAAACGGAAATAAAAACGTATAAAAAATATGAATAAAACATGAAAATTAAATTGTAATTTAGAACTTACCGCAAATTGTCTAAACCAAATCTGCTTCTCCTAATATGGGAGGCTTGAAAACTTCTTGTGCGGTTTGTCGAGGATCGAATGCAACATCCTCAAAACGGACTTGCTAATCCCGTTGTTCGATATACCAAACCTACAAAAAAATGAAAAACTATAAATAATTTTACTTTAAAAAAAAATAATAATATATTTACCAAGTCGATCTTCCGCAGAGTCGTGGATCGAGCCTGACGAATAAGTCCCGTCCCGGTTGTTGGACTAACTCCTAGATGGAAATGATATGAGGAGGAGCTTCATTATGCGACTTCGGGACATGAGAAAGCCCCAAACTTTGTCTTGGACTAGGGGTCCCCGTTGGCCAACCGTCTTGTTGACGTGGTTGCGTCCCTCGAGACGGACCACCGCTATGTTGATGTGGTTGGGTCCCTCGAGACGAACCACCGCGGCGAATGTTATCGAAACCCTCGTACGACCTCGAAAAAAAAACGCAAACTTTATTAGATGTCATAATTTATAAAAATTATAAAAAATACTAAAAATATTACCAAAAACCCAAAATAAATTATGAAAATTCTGATTTTCTTCTTTTATTGCCAAAAGCGTTTGATATAACATTAAAAATTCTAAAAAATCAATTGTAAAATGCGAAAAAATTTCTATTATTTGTGAACATATCAAACTTGGTATTAAAGCTGATTTAGACTTTAGGATTCGCAAAGAGATTTGGAATTCCTAGGATTTAGATTTAGATAATTCTCGCAACGACAGTTGGTTAATTATAGCTTAGTGATTTGAGTTCAAGAACAGTGCGTAATCTGAATCCTGTTAGTTAGTTAGTCTGCATTCATTGATTTCCTGAGAAATACCCTAGGCCTATATTTCCTCCATTGAATTAAACTTTTTTAATTTCTGCACTGCTTTCAATTACCTCTGTTTTGCTTACCTTGATTCGACGCTATTCATTATATTGTGTGATTTCTGTGAGTCCTTGTGTTCGACCCCTAACTATACTACGACTGCTGCTTTAGTACTGTTAGGGTATTAATTTGAGCATATCAAATTTGGCGCCGTTGCCGGGGACTCAATTCGCCATTAGATTTTTGCTGTAGAGTTTCGACTAAGTTCGTCGGTATCGATCGATACTCACCAGTATCGGTCGATACTAAGGCGATTTCTTTGTTGATATCGATCTACACCACTTGGTATCGATCGATACTCAACGTATTTTTTTTTGGTTACTAACGTGTCTTACCTAGTGTGTTTCAGGTGTGAATTTGGAACGTGCAAACAGGAAGGCAAAGCAAACATCAGAGATGAACAACCCTGTGATATTAAGATCTGATGCTGCTGGAGTTCTGAGAGACCAAGAGGGTCAAGTTTTTAATGAGAGAGGACAGCGACTTGATGAAGCTGGGAACGTCATTGTCCCTCCTGCTGTTGTTGGTGAGATTGTAGCGCTAGCTGCGAACGCGAACGCTGGGAATGCTGTGGGTAATCGTGGTCAAACAATTGGTGAGTACAACAGGCCTGATCAGTTTTACGCCAATCTATCAGTGATTCGTCCTCCCGCGTTTGAGAGGAATGACTTTGAGCTGAAACCTGCATACTACACTCTTGTGGGACATCATCTCTTTCATGGTCTTCCCAATGAGCATCCTATGGATCATATCGAGAAGTTTGAGGACTTGGTCACTAGCATCAAGAGTAATGGAGTGTCCTACGACTATCTTTTCTGCAAGCTTTTCCCCTACTCTCTAGGTGGAGATGCGACTTACTGGCTGAGCTCGTGATACGAGCTCACGGCCTAAGGTACAAGGCCGGGTGGTCTAGACAATTGGACTAAGGTCGCTCCTTGTCTAGGTCGGGGGTAGGATGGAAGCGTGGGTGGATTGAGGTGAACCACAATAGGTGTGAAAGCCTACTGATACTTCAAGGGTTCTCTAAACTCGGACTTGCTCACGAGACAAAGAGAGAGACACGTTTTGGTAGAACCAAAAACAATAGCTTTTCTATTTTATTCAATTTTGAGGTCTCTATTATAATTGTTCAAATGAGCTTTTATCGGCTCAGAATACAACTAGCTTATGGTCTAAAATATAAAACATGGAAACAAATAAATCAACAATAAATGGAAATGATTTCTCGGGTTGAATGGAGACGTTGGGGCTGGCCTTGTGCATCCAAATGATGTGTTAAAGTGAAGCTGGCTTGTGGTCTTGATAAGGCAAGGATAATTGACGTCTCAATCAGCATTCAACCCCTTCCAATTAGCACTAAAGCTCTCTCTCAATCAGCTTTGAATCTCCTAGCAATCGGAAGTTAATGGCAAGGTGTGAACGAGGCCAAAAATGGAAAGTATGATCTCCCTTGTATATGGACGTGATTCCTTGTATGAGCTCTCTCCTATGACTCTTTGATAGAATTTGAATGTCTAGATTAATGAAGAGAGATGCGCTGGTCAAAGGAGTTTGACGAGTTTCCTTAAATGGACAAGAACGGACCCGTCAGATTGATTTGGTGGCATTGGGTGGATCCTGGTTGGTATGGATCTGTTCTCCACGGTTATGGACTCTTAAGAGGCCCAAAAATACATGCCAAGGGGGCTCAGGGATGGGCTGCTTCATACTTGGGTTGTGGACTTCATCTTTTGGGCCATACTTGAAATCGGGTGGATCTGGTAGTTTCTCTTCGATTGGGCCTGTTTTTGGGTGAATGTCTTGAGTCTCCACAAGTTTTGGCATTGTTTCCTCTTCATGTGGATATGATGATTTAATGTCCACATCAGTTTGGTAGATTTTCTCGGGAAGAGGGCGTTGATTCGTCTTTTTTAGTAGTGGAATTCGAGGAGTCGCGTGTCGATTTATCTTCTCCAGTTGCAGAATTCGAGGAGTCGTCATCATTACTATTTTCCCTATAAATAACGCTCGAACCTCCTCCTATTTCTCACTTCTTCCTTGCTTTCAAAAGGTAAACGATTTTCTCTCTCTAGCGCTCTCCCTTCTCTCTAGATTTTATTTATTTTCCGTTCTCCAATCGTCTCTTCAGCCGTGATTTCTCCGATTTGCTTGAAGATCTTTGAGTTCTTCATTTTGTTCTTCGTCGACTTCCTCTTTTTAACCGAGATGGATTCAAGAACTTGTTCCACTTCTGTTAATGACCGAACTCCACCACCGAAGTTTCCCGATCTTGAACTGTTTATCGATAGCTCCAATTCGAGTTCGGATGGTCTGAGCGATGTTCGTCAGGAGCTGATCAGGCGTAATTCTCAACATTCCGTTGCCGGATCGAGCAATCCCAGGGTTGTCACCGAGGTCCCTTGTCTCATTGATGAGGACGAGCCAGAAGAAGGGGTTGTCGAATCAAACGATCAAGTTCGCGCGGATCGAGAATTTGCAGCTCGGCTCGCAGATGGTGACGACGCAGCTTGTCCGGATGATCGCGTTGCTTCGTCGACAGTCCGTCAAAAGGATGAAGACAATGTTCCTTTGCCGACTGCCAGACGAGTGATCGAAAGACCTGCGAACATCGGGCCGTCTCATTCTAAGGTGGAGACGGTTCAGAATACCCAGGAGCGATGCAACACTCCGAACGATATTCTTTTCAAGATTCCGAAGTTTGCCAATCGTCCGTGGGACGCACCTGAAGGCTATATATGCGTTTATGAAGAGTACTTTAGAAGCTGTGGTCTCCAGTTTCCTCTCCCGGAGCTTCTTTATAAGTACTGCAAGAGACGACATGTCGCAATCTCTCCACTCATGCCGGCCACGATAATCAACATCATGGGTCTCCAGACTCTCGGGGAAGAGTGCGGTATTTCTATTACGGCCAAGATCTTCGAAAGGTTGTTTCGGGTGAATTTGTCGAAGGCAAGGCCCTGGTTTTTATCGGCTAACGTGAAACCGGAGTACGACCTTGTTACCGGGAATAAGCCGAGCAAGGTCAATAACTGGAATAGCCGATACTTTTATGTGAAGATTGAAGAATCTTCTGTTGAGCGTCCGCATGGGAGTTACCGAACTCAGTGGAGGATCCCTATCGGTAGACACTGGTTTCTCGATCTCTATCCATTGCTTTATTTTGCCTAAGTTATATATATATATTTTTTTTTGTTTTCCAGATCGTCACGTACCAGGCTTTCTTATCACCACACCCGAATTTACCTTTGTTCACGCGAAGCAGTTAAGTGCGGCTGGAAAAGCTCGGTGGCCTGAAGCTTACCAAGAAAAACTCGACTTGAAAGCCAAACGAGCTCTTAAAAGTAGATGTCGGTAAATTCTCCTTAATAGTCCGGTGATTGCTTTTCTTGCGACGGTCCGGTTTTCATAGTTTTGTTTTCCTTTTACATAGCAAATCCTTTTTGCCGACAGAAAATGAAGCTCGATGACATTCCGAACCTGACCGCCGAGATGTCCGATGAAGAAGTGAATATTGAAGTCCCGCCTGCTGCTCAAGATGGGCAAACTACTGCTGGCGTGGAAATCGTCGAAGAGCAGGCTCCACGTGAGGAGCCGGTTCCTGTCGAAAAGCGTACATCTTCGACAGATGTGGCGAAGATGAGGAGAAAAAAGAAAAGAGGCAAGAGGCCAGTGAAGCAAACTTCTGAGGCCGGTATGGGGAATGCCGAACCGCGAGGCGCTGAAGATGACACGGTGGTCATATCGGACCGCTATGCTGCATCGAAGAGGCAGCGAACTTCTGGGGCCACGGCCCATTCCGTCAATTTTAGTTATGACAAGGATGAACCGGTGACGAGTGATGTCGGGGCTTGCGCCGATCTGTATCGGCAACTAAAATTTGGCTTGGAGGCGCTTCCTCCGGTCGAAGATCTTTTCCAGTCCGATGCTTACAAAAAACTGGCTTGGACTACTGCTGAGGTAAGCGAACTTTCCTGGCTTAGTTGGTATCGTTCATTTATTTTGGATTTCTTTGTTCGTGACAGTGTCTCTTTTTCAGATGGTTGCCCAAACGAACGAGCTCGTCGGTACCTACGATCGCGAGCTTGTTTCTGCTCGCCAAAGGGCACTTAGGACCGGCGTTCAGGCCGTGGAGCTTCGCAAGGTGTTACTCGTCGAACAAGAAAGGAAGATGGTTGGTGACTTTGCAGTTGCCGAGATTACGAGGGAGATTGCCGCGTTGAAGGCCTCTAAGGCCGAGCTTACTAAGGAGAGAGATGCCCTCACCCATACCTTGTTTCGGGAAAAATCTCGTCTGCAAGCTGGTCGCACTCAGCAGATCATGAGGAGGAAAGAGGTTACCGAGAAGTCCCAAGTTCGGCTTTAGAAGGTCAAGGATCACTTGGCGGCCCTTGAACGGGTTAAAAAGCCATTCCTTACTGTTAATCAGGCTCATGGGGTTCTTAACTTCTGTAGTAGTCTCGAGGCGAAGCACGGTATCGTCGTCCCGCCTTCTTGCCTTGAGCGGCTCAAGAAAATCAAAGCCGCGAATTTGGCCGAATACAAGGCGGTCGATCTTTGCGAACTTGCCGAGGAGGACCTGGTGGTGTCGCCTTTTGTTGAGCCAATTCATCCGGAGATTTCTCTCCCAATAGGTACCGAGGTCCCAGAGGGTATCGATATGTTTGGTTCCAACCGGGCCGCGATGTCTGGTGATCGAGCCGACGCCATGCGGAATCAAGACGTTTGATTTATACGCCTTGTAATCCTTTTTCCTTTTTGTTTTCGGCCGCTGAGGCTTATAACTCGACCTTTTGGAACGGAGGGTTTTTATAGTCCGGTATCCGTTAGTTTTTGTATGACTTTCTTTTCATAATTATGATTATGATTTTGCTTAATTGTTTTCTGGAATTTTTGTCTTATCGAATTTCGGTTTGTTAGAAGTCGTAAATCTATACGAACTTCTCAAGTCTGTCGTACGCAAAATGGTGCCGTAAACAGTATGGTCTTAGCCGGGGCGAAGAGGACGGACTTGATTCTACGATTTATTCGAAATCGGCGGTCTGTTTAATCAGATCGGCTTATACTTTACAATTGTTGAAGAATCGGCTTAGAATTTCGCGATTGTTGAGAAATCGGGTTAGGATTTTCGCGATTGTTGAGAAATCGGCTTAGATTTTTACGAGAAATGGCGTTCGGTTTTACCTGTGGAGCTCGGCAAAAGAGTACGTGAACAATTCGTCTTAAGATACTTCAAGGTTTTTCTCAGATCGAATCCGAGTGTGCGAGACAGGCTCGGCTTATTTAGCTCAAATGGTCTGAGAATAGGTTAAGTGCGAGACTGGTCTCTGCTTTATACATGGAAGGTGTTTTATCCATAGCACCATGAGGATGCATGCGAGCAATAGCTCGGCTTAGTTTGATTTTATCGATAGTCTGGCCAGGACGTCGATGTGGGAACCGTGATGGTTGGTAGGTGAACTTTTTGGAGTTCGGTAGACTCTTGGAGTTCGGTGAACAAAAGGGTGGATGTGAATTTTTAGAATTCGGCGAACTGTTTAAAGTTCGACTTCCGATGAATACGATTTTTTAGAATTCGGCGAACTGTTTTTTAAAGTTCAGTTTTTACGAACGAGACTTTTTAGAATTCGGCGAACTGTTTAAAGTTCGGCTTCCGATGAATACAAATTTTTAGAATTCGGCGAACTGTTTGAAGTTCAGCTTTTTGCCTTGAATCGTATTTTATTAAAGTAACAGCTGAACCCGAGGTGGGCTACCTACGTACCCTCGAAAGAAGGATCAAGCCATTCGTAATTCATATTACATTTCCTCTTTTTTTTATGGCGCTTCTAGTAGTAGTAGCGTTTGAGATTCATCGAGTTCCATGATCGTGGGATCGGTGTTCCGTCCAACTTCATGAATTCGTACACTCCGGGCTTGACGACCCTCATGATCTCATAGGGTCCTTCCCAGTTAGTGCCGAGTTTTCCTGCGTTCTTCTCTTCGGTGCCTTCGAAGACTTTTCGTAAGACGAGATCACCATCTTCGAAGTGGCGTCCGCAGACCTTTTTGTTGTAGTAGCGTGCTGCCATTTTTTGATAGTTTTGGATGCGAAGTAAAGCTTGATCGCGTTGTTCTTCGAGTGCGTCGAGGTTGTCGAGCATGATTTCGTCGTTTAGACCATGATTTTCCACGAGCATTGTCCTGCGTATTGTTGGGATTTTTAGTTCGGCGGGACAGAGAGCTTCAACGCCATAAGCCAGGCAAAAAGGGGATTGTCCGGTTGACTATCTTGGAGTGATGCGGTAAGACCATAAGACTCCATCAAATTCGTCGGCCCATCGTCCTTTCCTGATATCCAAGCGCTTTTTGAGTCCGTCGATGATGGTTTTGTTTGTTGATTTGGCCTGGTCGTTGCTTTTAGGGTATCTTGGTGTGGAAAAACTTAGTCGAATTTTCCACTAGGCACAGAAATCGCCGAATAATGTTGAGATAAATTGGGGCCCGTTATCGGTGACGATCTCGTACGGGACTCCGTGCCGGAATATGATGTTTTCCAGACGAATTTCTTAACATCGAGGGCATGGATTTCAGGATATGACTCAGCTTCGACCCATTTGGTGAAGTAGTCTGTCATGACGAGAATGAATTTTTTCTGTGTCGTGGAACGTCGTAGGGGGCCGATTATGTCCATTCCCCAACGCATGAACGGGTATGGGGCTGTTGATGTAGTTAGCAGTTCGGTTGGGAGATGTATCATTGAGCCGTGCCTTTGACATTTTTCGCACTTGGCTACGAATTTATCGCAATAAGCTTGCTTGGTTGGCCAATAATAGCTCGCCTTTTTTATCTTTAGGGCCAAGGAGCGTCCTCCGGCGTGGTTTCCGCCATCGCCTTCGTGTATCATTTTCATGACCTCGTGAATATCGTCGCCGGATACGCATTTGAGAAGGATGCCCGCAGCACTCCAGCGAAATAGGCCGTCTCGGATGAGTATGTATCGAGTATCACGCATTTTGAGTCGCTGGGATGCCCATCTGTCGGCTAGGACTATCCCGTCGATAATATACATTTTGATTTCCTGTGTCCAGTCGGTGGGTGTAAGTTCGCTTAGTGGTTCAATGTTTACGGGCGTATGAAGCCCCTCTGATGGTTCTTCGGTTTCGTCGTCGGAGTGGTTTTATGTTGGTTCGACGATGTGTCCGGTTTCATCGTTGTTTTCGGGCTCGGCGTTGTGTTCATCGTCTGTTATCCTCGGTTGCCTTTGTTTTCGTGGGATGGGCTCGGGGTAATCTTCGTAGTTACGCCTGCGCGTGGTGATATTGCATTCGATTGTTTTTCCAATGCTCGGCTCGAGTATACTTTCGACTGGTATTGTCCTTTTGAGATGAGGATCTGAACTTGATGCTAACGCGGCAAGTGCGTCGGCCGGAGCGCCCCCTTGGGATTTTGGTGAGATCAAAGTATTCGAATTCGGTGGCGAGTTTTTTTACGAGTTTGAGGTATGCGTCCATTCGATCGTTTTTTGCATCGTATTCTCCGCTAAATTGACTGGCGATGAGCTGCGCGTCGCAATAGGCCCGTACCCGAGTGGCGCCGATGGCTTTAGCTAATCGAAGTCCGGCGAGTAGAGCTTCGTACTCTGCTTCGTTATTTGACGCGTTGAATGCCAGACGGAACGATTGTTCCAAGATTTCTCCGGTTGGAGATTGAAGTCGTATGCCTACTCCCGACCCTCGATGGGATGATGATCCATCCACGTGGAGGGTCCATTGTTCGGTAGCTGTTACGTCAGTATCGACGAACTCTTGCGGTAGCTCGATAAGGAAGTCGGCGAGAACTTGCGGTTTGAGGCTTGTCCGACTCTTATAGTTGATATCATATTCGCTGAGCTCGATTGCCCATTTGGCGAGTCGACCGGACTGGCTTGGACTGTGTACGATTGTTCGGAGCGGCTGATCTGTTAAGACGGTGATAGAGTGCGATTGAAAATACGGTCTGAGTTTCCGAGCAGCAGTGATGACGGCGAAAGCAAGTTTTTCGAGTGTTGGATATCGGCTTTCGGCGCCATCAAGTGATTTGCTTACGTAGAAAATCGGCCTTTGCTTGCCTATGTCTTCCCGAATGAGAACCCCACTGACCTCTGAGGTTGAAATCGCGATGTATAGATAGAGGATTTCACCATCTTCGGGTTTGGCTAAGATCGGTGGCGTGGATATGTATTCTTTGAGCTGTTTGAACGCTTCTCCGCATTGGTCGTCCCATTCCAGATGTTTGTTTCCGCGTAGCAGTTGATAGAAGGGGAGACACTTGTCTGTGGACCGTGAGATGAATCTGTTGAGCGCGGCAATGCGGCCAGTAAGCCGTTGAACTTCTCTTTACATTGTCGGGGAGGGTAGATCGAGGATTGCGGAGATCTGTTTAAGATTAGCCTCGATTCCTCTTTGAGTGATGATATACCCGAGGAACTCTCCCGATGTGACTCCAAACGTGCATTTAGTTGGATTGAGCTTCATGTCGTACTCGTTTAGTATGTCGAAACACGTGTTGAGATGTCTGATGTGGTCCTTAGCGACGAGCGATTTGACGAGCATATCATCAATATAGAATTCCATGGTTTTGCCGAGCTGGCTAGCGAACATGCGGTTAACAAGTGTTTGATATGTTGCTCCGGCGTTTTTCAGGCCGAATGACATGACTTTGTAGCAGTAGATGACGCGATCGGTGATGAAAAAAGTTTTATCGCGATCGCCCGGGTGCATGAGTATATGGTTATAACCCGAGAACGCATCCATGAAGGAGAGGAGTTCGTTCCCGGCCGTGGCTTCGACAAGTCTATCGATATGTGGGAGTGGGAAGCTGTCTTTTGGGCAGGCTTTGTTGAGATCGATAAAATCGACGCAGATCCTCCACTTTCCGTTTTTCTTTTTAACTACGACTGGGTTTGCCAGCCAGTCCGAATATCGAACTTCCGTAATTGATCCTGCTCCAAGCAATCGTTCGACCTCGTCATTGACAGCCTAGGCTTTCTCGGGTCCGAGCTTGCGCCGTTTTTGCTTGATTGGTTTGAAGGTGGAGTCGATGTTGAGTTCGTGACTTGTGATTTTTGGGTCGATCCCGGGCATGTCCTTGATAGACCAGGCGAAAGTCGATACGTTCCTTTTGAGAAAGAGGACTAGATCGTATTTGATCTCCTCATCGAGTTCGGCTGCGATTCCGACACATCTGCAGGGTTGAGTTCGTCGATGTTGACTTGAATGATTGTTTCTCGTCTCGGCAGATCGGGATCGTTAACGGTTTCCTTCGTGTTGATTACGCATGTCCGGGGTGTTGTTCTCAATTTACACTCGTTGATGTAGCAAGTTCGGGACATAACTTGATCACCTCTCAGAGTGTAGACTCCGGATGGTGTTGGGAATTTTAAGCATTGATGATAAGTCGAGACGACGACTTTCATTGTATATATCCACGGTGTTCCAAGTATGACATTGTAAATGACGGGTTTATCTAGGACTAGGAATTTGACCATTTGCATGATTCCCCCAACCTAGACGGGGATTTTTACCATTCCCGTGGTCATGGTCTGCTCACTTGAAAATCCTATTAGTGGTTCGATATTCGGCTTGATCTGAGCGTCCGGGAAGTCCATGTTTCTAAGTGTTTCTCTGAATACTACATTAACCGAACTTCCGGTATCAACGAGGATTCGTCCGACGGCGACGTCTCCGATAAGTATTTCGAGGACTAGTGGGTCGTTATGCGGCATGTGTAGTCCTTCAGTATCGGCTTCAGAGAAGGTGATCGGCACTCCGCTGGTTGTGGCTCGATTTTCGCGTTGTGCGGCTAATGCTTCTCTACTGTATTCTTTGATTGCCCATACGGAATAGTTGCAAGACTCCAGCGCTCCCATGATCATGTTGATGCGTTCCCGGACATGGGGGGTATGCTGGCTGTCCGTTTGTTCCTCCCCATCGTGTTTCTGTTGGCGTATGTCGGCAGCGTCTATTAGTTGCTTGGCATTTTTGTTTGGCTTGTCGTTGTCCCGACGTCGTTTTTCGTTGTTGCTGCGGCGGGGTCTGCCCATAGGTCGGAACGCTCCTTCTACCGGGATCTCCCCTTTCTTGTATTTCATCAGTAAGAAATCCTGGAGATGTCTGCAGTCCTCGGTGGTGTGGCTCTTCTGATTATGAAAGTGGCAGAACGGTCCAGACTCGTTGTCGGACTCTTTTGAGTAGTCTGATCGGATCCATGTGTTCCAGTTTTGTTGTGTTTGGACGGCGTTGACAGGTTGCCTCGGAGGGGCGTACTGCTTTTCCTTGACGAGGGGTTGCTTTAGAGGAGCGAACTGCTTATCCTTTGCAGTTTCCTCTTCTTGCTCGAGGATGTAGATGTGTGATTTGTGCAGGATATCTTCCAAAGATTTTGGCCAGTTTCGTTCGATTTCTTTGTGAAAGTCAGACCGATACCAGGTTGCTTTGTAAAGGGCCTCTATCGCGGCTTCGTCGTCGATTGTGCAATGAGATACCACTTCTTTGAAGCGGTTCATGAAACTACGAAGAGGTTCGTCGCTTTTCTGCTTGAGTGCCCAGAGGTCGGCATTTCTTGTTTTTTTGTGTCATGAACATGGTGAAGCGTTTGAGGAACTTCGTTGTAAGCTCGTTGTAGTTGTTGATGGAGTTCGCATCAAGTTGTGAGAACCAGTCGAGTGCGGTTCCGCAAAGGTTTTCTACGAACAGTTGACACATGGGCGCGTCTTTTTCTTCTTTGTTAAAGTAACGGAAACGGTTCATCATGATCACGAACGAGGTCAGAAAGTGACGTGGGTCAGTGTGTCTGTCGTATGGGGTGATCTTAACTCTCTCCAAGCGTCGGACTGGAGTATTGATGATCTGATATGTGAACGGTGTTTTCTGTGTTTCCTGGATAACTCGATCGATCTCTGGTGCCGAGCTTGTAGCTTGGTGGACTTTGGATCGGATATCCTGAAGCTGGGCTCGGACATCCTCGAACTCCTGGCCGATGGACGCTTGATCGGTGATGCGGGTTCCTGGACTGGCCGTTGATCTTCTCGTTGGTAGGTCTGCCGTGTTTGGATTTCGGGCACCGTTAAGTTTGGGTAAAAGGTTTCGACGAAGATCGTTTTCAGGGGTGATCGGGTTCGGGTCGAATATCCCGATCTGGCTTCTGATTTCGGCTTGTGAGTTTAGCAGAGATTCGAAACGCTCTTTGTTCCTCTTAGAGATTTCCGCCAGCTGGGCCGCCATGGCTTCTAGGAGTGCGGTTGGATCGGCTAACGTTGGAGCTGCTGGAGTGTTTGTTTGAGGATTGGGAGGATCGTCTTCCCCTGTTGGTAAGTTCTGAGGGTTTCCTCCGGTAGGTAACATATCTGTATTCTGAGGGATGGCCCCGTTGTGATCGTCATTGTCGGTGATGACTGCTTGAGTGTTTAACAGGTTCGTCATTGCCGAAATCAATCAACCGAGATATGAAAGTTCTGTTTTTAAATCTGTCCCCACAGTCGGCGCCAATTGTTGATTCGTAAATCACGCAAGGAGTTTTAAACATAGAACTTTGATCGGAAACTCGTTTTATTGATTGAATTCGGCGTTACAACGGAGTTTCGGTAAAAAGAACTAAGGAGATTAAAGAACTTGAGATCGGTGCTTGATAAAGCTCTCTCTCGTTCTTCTGTCTCTCAGATGAATGTGTCTCAGATCTTCGAGTTTTCCTCCTCCTTATTTATAGGTTTTTGAGTCGGTTGCTTAAGAGAATATTTCCCTTGTCTAGGGTTGACTAGGAAATGAAATATTCCGAATCTCCTCCGAGATAAGGAAATTTTCCGTTTATCTCGGAGGTCGGTTTCTATCATATCGGGTCGGGCCTTCGTTGGGCCGTTAAGTTCGGTAATCAAAATGGGCGAGCTTGTCTTGGGATTTTTTAGAGTCCGACCCATTATACCGAGATCAGTCTTCCTCTTATCCGAATCTTCGTAAACAGATACCGGTCTTGGTTTGAACCGAGTTAAACCGAGGGGTGCTAAATCCCCTTATAACATCACCGTCTGATCATCACCAAATTTGGACACAACAAAGTCGATACAACTAGCTTTCAAATGAAATTGGATTGGAGACGATCCAATGGTTGAATCCTTAAATATACCTGATGCACTGAAGGCAGATGAAGCTGCCCCGAAGAGAAGTCCACCGCGGCAAGAGAGCCCCGACCCGCGGCCAAGCTTCATTTTGCCGCGACTAGAGGAGCTTGACCTGCGGCCAATCACCTGTTCGCCGTGGCCAGAAGCCACACACCCGCGGCCAAGCCCTTCTGCGACCAAAACGAGTCTATTCTCCACCTGAGGTCAAAATCGTCTTTCCACATCAAACTCTAAATGAAGCCAATGCTATATAAACTTATTTTTAGTCTTTTACGACAGAAACACGTCATTTGACATTTTTCTTTCATGCTTTGAGGCAGAAACAATACTCTTGCAACTTTGTTCTTTGGATTGAAGTGAAGATTCTCGATTCGGAAGGGGCTCTCATGGTTCGATTTCTTATTAAGTTTTCAAACTAGGATACCGATTAGGGTTCTTCATTTTATCCTTTCTCTTAATGCATGTTTGCTTGATTGATCGCCTTGCAACTGAACTTAGGTATTTTCAATTAGGAATACAAAAGTACTGGATCCATATGCTTGACCTAGGGTAAACGAGCAAAACCGTCACAAGATTTTGAAAGTATACTTGTGGAAGGGTTGTAAGCGTCAACGACTTTTGAGTATAATCACTAACTTTTTGCGCGGGCGGAGTCGAAAGCTATCGGTCGAGTATTAAGGTTGTAGGTGTGTAGGGTATACGAAAGTATACTACACATATTGTCCGTGTTCCAAGTTCAAGAATCCAAAGATGACAAAAAGGTCGCTAAATCCTAGCAAAGTCTTAGTAAAAATTGGCCATGAACCCTAGAGAATACCCGTTGCCCAATGCTTCGTTTAATTGTTTTACAACCACGTCTTAATCATTTGCTTTCTTACTTTCTGTTTTATTTCATCGCTTAATTTAGTTTCTTTTCCTAGCTACAATCGTGACAACAAAACCCATAAAAATATAACTTACGTCTAGACACAACTTAGGAATCATTAGAAATTAGACACGTTGCCCCGTGGATTTGATCCCTAAATACTACTTCGCATGATGTACTCTTGCAACCTAGTAAAAGGGTAAAACCAGCACGTCGTTAACCATTCCGACAGTGTCACTCGCCTACGAAACTTGTATAAATATATTAAGTGTCATTCATAAACACACATGCTTTGGACCGAGAAAAACATCTAGCAATATTTGTTGTATGCAATCGCTTTCTAAACGCCAATAATAAAACCATCTTTGGATCTCTTCTTTGTGTTTCCTTCGTTGAATCTTCTGTTCCCTTACAATTCCTTACATGAATTGATTGTGCAAGTTTCGACTCCAACAATTTGGCACAATCTGTGGGGAAACATATAAGTTTTCTTACTCACGGAAATCACAAGGAACGAGGTATGAAGAGATGACTGGAGACAAGCAAAGAACCGGTGACGACGCGAACAACAACGGTGGCAAGTGGCAACCCTCGTACAACCGATCCCAACAGCTATACCCCAGTGACTGCCTCAACGCTCATGGCCGAACTAAAAAACATGCTCGCCGCGTTGCTGAAATAGGCGGAGAAGCAATACACAAGTTGAACAAGAATCTATCCGAGAAGTTCGAGATGTTGGTATCAGAGAGACAATCCCAAGACATACACACCGAAGATCTCAGCTCGGCATCAAATCACCCCAGGGGAGTCCTGAGGAAATTCGGCCTTGACCCGATGACCCTCAACTTTTCATCGCCTCCATGCACTTCGGTAGATCATCCCAGAGGAATCTGGAGGAGGTTAAGCCTTAACTTGACAGCTCTTGAATTTTTGACCCCCGAGGCACCTCGTTACATACCTCAAGAGTCCCAAGGGAACTACCATCGAAAAACTCGTCTGGCGAGATGACACCCGCGGCGACATGGCCAATCTAGATCAAATCACCTCGGCCGAACAGAGGAGCAAGACCCAACAGGCGAATCCAACATACTGACGACCAATCGAGATTTCACCTCGACGAAAACAACACGACCGATACCGACGTAAAAAATCGTGATTACGCCTCGGGGAAAATTTCACAAGAAAATCTCACCTCGGCCCACACCTCGCTTTCACAACGACGGAGATCCCATCTCGTTCTCATAACACCGATGCTGACTGTTGAAGCGTCGGCCCTGAAATGGAGCAGAACTAGAGAAATTGCCAGCTCATCTCGGCTCGGAAACATGATAGAAAAGGAAGAAAGTTTGCTCTTGGTACAGCGAACGTGACTGGTCGACACAGCAAGAAAGACGAGCTTAACCCATGACGGAGTCTTTTCCTTTTCCTCAACGCCCTATCGAGTGAACCTGATGAAGAAAACCTATACGTCTTATATCTACTCTTACCACTGTCATGATACTACAAACTCTTACTGCGAATCCTAAGCAGCCTTCGAATAAATCCCTCCCATATCCAAGAGGCAGCGATGGTATCAAAACAAAATAAACCAAGAGAATCTAGAAGAATTCATCCAAGTGGTCCGCGATCTTCCCCAAAGAGTCATGTTTGCCAGGGCATTCATGGAATATAAAATTGGAGATTTCTTCGCGAAAGCTAGGAATCCGTCTCAGAAATAGAACATCTCTTCACATATGTTAGGACTAGAAGACCAATTCAAATACTCTATAAGATTCAAAACCAAAGTCAATTCCTCATCTCCTGCGACATCCAATGAGTCAAGTTCACCAACCTCCATTGTGACTCTGGAGTCCGTCTTAGCGTCATCTCCAAGTCAACTGCCAAACGACTCGGCATCAAGAATGTCCATCTGACTCGAATAAGAATCAGGGTGGCGGACGAATCCTCTGCAACACCAAAAGGAATCGCTCTCGACATACCTCTAAGAATCAGAGATTACATAGCTTTTGTTGATTTCTACGTCTTCAAGGCAAGGAGGACTGATCCCACACCAACAATCCTCGGTTGACCTTTCTTAGCCTACACTAGAGCCATCATGGATTGGCCAAATCAATGTATCTCATTCGCCAACATCAACAAAGATGTTTTCTATCCTGCTGTCCCACTCAAAAACGGAGGAGAACAACATATTAACTGATTTAGGTGTTTTATCACTCAGTCAATTAAAACTAAAGCTCACACTATCGCAATCATAACGGTTGTCAATGCAGTACTTTAGGATCGAATCCACAGAGACCACAGTTACACTACAATTCTCACAATTATGAAATTTAGCTAAGACAAGATTATATTTGGTTTTGGAAAAGAGTAACGAACACAATTTAAAAGATGTAAATTTCAATAAATGGAAAGCGTTAGGTCAAGGGTTTGTTCTTAGGAATCCAGAGATCACGAATCAAACAACTATTCAGGGAATAATTAAACACAAGTTTCAAACTCAAACATAAATATTAACCAATCCACTCTCGTGCTCATGGCTACAAAACCAAGCACCTAATCCACTGTCGTGCTCATGGATACTAAACCTAGCACCTAATCCACTGTCGTGCTCATAGAATTCTAGGTCAGCATTAAGGAGCGGGTTCAATATGTTCACGAATTGCCTTAGCATAAACTCTCACAGGCTAAGGACGATTCACTCGCTTATGTTCCTTCTATGCAACCTAATCCACTTTCGTGCTCATAGGTTAACTGTACCCTAATCCACTGTCGTGCTCATAGGGCAAGCCGCACTCTAGTTCATAGACCTAGCAGTTAGCTCAAGCCTAAGCAATAAACACAACAATAAGCAAAAACCACAAAAGATAAATCCCTATTTGTGTATAATTCAATGATTCATGGATCCCTTCGAAACCCTAAACCTAACTATGGAACTACTCAGACATGGTAACAGAGAACAAGCAAGGAGATAAAAGACTCATAATATAAAAAGAGAGAAAGAGTTTAGAATTCTTCTCAATAGATGCAGAGATTCTTCTCCAAAGCTTACAATGATCAAGAGCAAAAAGTCTGAATAGAAAATAAAAGCGTAGCCGTCAAAGAGGCTAAAAATAGAGTATATATAGGTCCTATGTCGAATTAGGTCAAAACATGCAGTTTCTGGGGCAAAACAGGAAATTCAGAAATTTCTTTTTCCTTCTCGTAGGCACGCATCGACCGATGCACTGATTTCAGTTCTTCGGGCAAGCTTGCATCGACCGATGCTCTCCTTGCATCGGTCGATTTCAGTCTTTCGGGGTGGCGTGCATCGATTGATGCACTATAGGCCATCGATCGATTTTGGTTACTCGGACCAGCTCGCATCGACCGATGCACTCCTTGCATCAGTCGATTCTGATTCCTCGGGTGATGCTGCATCGGTCGATGCACTCCTTGCAGCGACCGATTCTGGCATTTTCTTCACGGTTCCGTGCGTTTTTGCCCACGTAACTCCAATTTCTTCCTTAGACGCATTTTTACCTGAGATAACTAAATAAATGACTAAAAGACTCTAAAAACAAACTTTGACTTGATAAAACATTTGAAAGGGATACTAAACATGCGTTAGAAAACGACAAAAACCAAACATATCAATTCCTCCAGACTTAGTCTTTTGCTTGTCCTCAAGCAAACATAAAACTAAGCAAGAAGAAAAAGTTTGAAAAAGCACGGAGACTCACATTTCCCTTAGAATTCTGTAATGACCATTACCTTAGTGATCCACGTATTACCAAACTAGCTCTAGATCGAACCACCATGTACTTCTCTGCAAGCATCGCAGTCTCCCATATTCAACTCATTGTTTCGCGGATCAATAAAAAACTATCATCGCTGGGTCTCATCAAAGATCATTGTGCCAAGAACCTTCTAGACTCTTTCCCTTTCGATATCGTGGCAAGATAACAACACAGCCTTTGGTACTTTTTCCCTCTCCCAGACTTATTCTTTTCTCATTTTATTTCGTATGGTTAATGGCGGATGGAACGCGAGTATTGATGGTTTTTGCCACCAAATCCCCGGTTCATTTTAGTGCCACCCTTTCATTCTAAGGTGTAGGCGAATAGTGGTATCCCTGGAAATTTTCCTAACCTCGCTTCCGACCTTAGTGTGATCATCTCCTTCGAGGTAAAATAATGGGATCAATGGACATTTTCCTACCCCTTTACCCGAAAGAAATTCATTTCATATTTTCTACTTTTTATCTTAAATAAGGGAGGGGAGTACCATATTTTTACACATGATATCTTGTCAGATACGAGTGAAGAGTCAAGCTCTGAAGGCGCTAAACTAGCTCAAGCTTTTGAATTTTCTCGGAAACATGGGTGCCTCTGTTTGATTGGTCAGCCTTTAGATTTTTCATTAGTCTGATCTAAAACTAGCCCTGCGACAATGGTCACTTAGATGCAAAATTAGTTAAGAATTCAAAGGTCGTGATCATAATCTCCAACAAGTTTTGACTCAATAAAACAAAATAACTCAAGAAAAACATCAAAATGACTCAAAAGGAAAAACAAAAGAAAGAAATAGCATTAGTAACGATATAGACCCTCCCCCCCCAGACTTACTTCACACCATCTCGATGTGAAAATAAACCAAGAAGAAGGCCAAACAGACTCAAGAAAAATATAAAATGAAAGAAAACGTACCGGTGGGTTGCCTCCCACCAAGCGCTAGTTTAAAGTCATTAGCTTGACTTTGGCTCGGGTATCAGTCAGGAAGAGCGTGAGAGCTTGCCCCGAAACAAGTCCCACCATCAAACATCTCCAGCTTCAGAATTTTGCTCATCATCCCCTTCACATCATCTTTTCCTTTCTCCTTCAGCTCTGAAGTGAGAAGTGCTCTAACCCTTGAGAATGGCTTCGATGTTCCCTTGCACTTTACCTTATACTCAATCAAATCTCCATCACACTTCTGAGGGATCAAAGTTATATAAGCACCTCCTTTGACTCTTTTTCTTTTTACCTTCCCTTGTGTCTTAGTCTTTATGATGTCGCTCTTGCTGATGATAGGAGGATCATCTAAGACTACTTTGACTGTGTCCTCTTTATAAGGCTCTTTCCAAGGATCAACCACCAACGTCTCTGCTGTGACAACAGTGATGCAAGAGACGTGTTTGGGAGCTCCTCTCGTGACGATGGCTTTGTAGAAGACCCTTTTGTCGATGATAGAGAGTGAGATTCTCTTATTGGGCATGTCTACAAGTGCTCCCACTGTAGCCATGAATGGTCTTCCCAGAATCAAAGACATATCACAACCTTCACTCATCTCCACAACCTGGAAATCAGTAGGAACCAAGCAATTTCCTACATTAACAAACAAATCAGGGATGATACCTTATGGGGTTGTGGTAGAGGAGTTGGCGAACGCAAGAGTCGTCTGAGGAGGCTTCATATCGGCAATTCCCAACCTCTCTGCAACAACCTTCGACATCAGATTCACGCTAGACCCAGAATCTACAAGGGATTCTTTAAATTCGACTCCGAAGATAGAACATGAAACAACGAACTTTACGAGGTCTTCAATCTTAGACAACTGCTTCATTGGTGATGGTGTGCTCCTTGCCTTAATGAAGAGTGTGATATATCATGGTTTTTACCCCGTTTAGGCCATGATATAAGTCTTTTTTATAGAGTCTTTATAGTATTTTGGAGTTTTTTACAGGTTATAGCACGTTTGGAGCATTATTGGAATTATTGGAGCTTTCTGGAGCAGTTTGGAGCAGAAGCCCAAGTCGTGTTGCTGAGTACCTGATTTCACGACAAGCATCGATCGATACCCCCTAGTATCGATCAATACTCATCGAGCAAGACACGACCCACGAGTTTTCCAAGACTTGAAGAATTGCAAAAGTGCCCAGAAGTCTTTAATAATTACAAGAAGACCCCAAGTCGTGTTTTAGGTTATAAATAGGATTTTACAGCCACCTGTTTAGGCTATGCTTTATTTTCTATACTTTGGTTTGAGACAAGTCTGAATCTCCCTTCGTCCGAGATCAGATCTTAAAACCCCTTGTTATTCTTATTTTCTATTGATGATTTATTCAAACATGTTGATTGTTTCATTCTCCATGTCTGAGTAGATCCACTTTAGGTTTAGGGTTTTCTCATAAAGGATTTCTTTCAATGCTAGGTTAATTATCTGTTTAGGATTCACCATCTGAATTAGTTCTTCGCCTTAGGTTGTGTTCAAAGCTAATTCTAGGTTGACGAATCTGGAACTTAGATTTTAGGAAAATTGATTAGGCACGACAGTGCAATTAATTACCTGATAGAACCTAGGTGAGCAAATTGATTATTCGCAAAGAGATTTGGTTTAATTGATTTGTGAGCATATCAAACCTGATATTAAAGCTGATTTAGAATTTAGGATTCGCAAAGAGATTTGGAATTCCTAGGATTTAGATTTAGATAGTTTTCGCAACGAGAGTTGGTTAGCTATACCTTAGTGATTTGAGTTCAAGAACTGCGCTAAATCTGAATCCTGCTAGTTAGTTTATCTGCATTCATTGATTTCCTGAGAAAAACCCTGAGCCTATATTTTCCCAATTGATCTACAACTCTTTTAATTTCTGCACTGTTTTCAATTACATCTCTTGGCTTAGCTTAATTCGATACTATATAATCTATTGTGTGATCTCTGTGAGTCTTTGTGGTTCGACCCCTAGCTATATTACAACTACTGCTTTAGTACTGTTAGGGTATTAATTTGAGCATCGGTCTGCGATTCGCATCCCAACTTTTCAGAGGAATGATTTTGAGCTGAAGCATGCGTACTACGCTCTTGTGAGTCAGAATCCTTTCCATGACCTATCTCATGAACACCCCATGGATCATATCGAGAGGTTCGAAGATTTGGTCACTGGTATGAAGTACAATGGAGTGCCCAATGAGTTCCTCATCTGCAAACTTTTCCCATACTCTCTTAGTGGGGATGCTGCTTATTGGCTGAAGCAGTTGGCTCCTGGTTCGTTAACTACATGGGATGAGACGAAGACGCATTCCTGCGCAATTTCTATGATGATGCGAGATCCGAAGAGCTTAGGAACAAGATTTCTCAGTTTTCTCAAGGTCCGACAGAGGCACTCAAGGCTGCTTGGATTCGTTTCAAGTCATATCAGAGGGATTGTCTGCACCATGGGTTCACTCAGGTTCAGCTGATGGGTACTTTCTACAGAGGGATCGATTGGAGGTACAAGATGGCTTTGGATACTGCGAGTAATGGGAACTTCAACACCATGTATCCAGATGATACGGTTGTGCTGATTGAGAACTTGGCATCTAGCAATAGCACCAAGAATGCTGATTTCGAGAGGAAGAAGCATGCTGGAGGAATTGATGGATTGCAGATTGATGAAGTTCAGACCAAGCTGGATATTCTGATTGGGAAGTCGAAGAAGACTGTACACTTTGCTGATGGAGTCGATAATATCGGTGGAGATGAAATGGAGGATTGTAACTACGTTGGTGGTTCTGGATTTCAAGGTCAGCAATTTGGGTACAACAACAACCGAAACATCATCAACAACACTCGCAATTACGGGAATTCTTCATACCAGCCCATCTCTCCAAAGTCTACAGATAATAAGATGGAATCCATGCTTGAGCAGATTCTTTAGGGACATCCAAAACTGCAAGTGGATTTCAATGGGAAGATTGACCATCTGTACACTGATCTGAATGGGAAGATTAGCTATCTGAATGGGAAAAATTGAAACTATCAATCTTTCTCAGAGGAAGCTGGAAACTCAGGTTGCTCAGACCGCCGCAGCTATGAAGAGGCAGGAAGGTTTTCTTCCAGGGAAAACTGAGAATCCAAGAACACACGTTAATGCAATCACCTTAGGAGTTGCT
The DNA here is from genome assembly GCA_002933935.1 of Eutrema yunnanense. Classification (NCBI taxonomy): domain Eukaryota; kingdom Viridiplantae; phylum Streptophyta; class Magnoliopsida; order Brassicales; family Brassicaceae; genus Eutrema; species Eutrema yunnanense. The sequence goes on along the minus strand of PKML01057014.1, from coordinate 145,835 downwards.
AAAGAAGCCACTGTAGTGGTAGAAAACGGCTTTGATGCAAGAATTTTTGACGATGCTGTTGAAGATGACGACTGGGATTCTGAAATCGCCCGAGTATCGATCGATACCAGCCAGTATCGATCGATACCAGTCCAAACACCTTCACGAGTGGATAGAAAGTCACAAGCATCGATCGACACCCTCCCTGTATCGATCGATACCCACCTAGATACTGCGAAGGAGCCGCGTATGAGTGTTGATAGACTTGGCAAACCCAAGAAGCTAAATTCTATTCCTCAACACCTCAGAGCCCCCATCACTCCAAAGCAGCTGCGTGGCTTTGAGAAGAGGGTACAAAGGATTCCCCACTCGTTCACTTTTGAAGAAGCTCTAGAGGGCTGGCCTCTGCTAAGTCACTTTAAAGATTACAGAGAAACTCTGGAAGAGATCGAAGCACTCTTCATCACGGCCAGAAGTCCATCACTACCGCTAAGGCAGTTGACCCCGAGGGAAGATCCAGGGAAATTCGCGGTTCCATACTCCATCTCTGGAGTTGAATTCAACGAGTCTCTCGTTGACTCAGGGTCCAGCGTCAATGTCATATCACAGGACATCGTTGAACGATTGAAAGCTGATATAGGACCCCCCTACGATGCTTCTCACGTTTGCGAACTCCTCCACTTCACCTCCATACGGTACTATCCATGCTTTGCCTTGCCTGTTAAAGTAGGAGATTGTCTGGTGCCCACTAATTTTCAGGTTGTGGAGATGAGCGAAGGATCTCAGGTTTCTTTGCTCCTGGGACGAACGTTTATGGCTACTGCTTGCGCGATCATAGACACACCTAATAAGAGACTCTCTTTCTCTTACATCGACAGAGAGATCTACTATGATGCCATTCCCTCTAGGGGTTCTCCCACACATGTCTAGTGCTTCACTGTTGTCACACGAGAGACATTGGCAGTTGATCTTTTGGAAGGGCCTCCTGACAACCTAACTGTCATAGACGTTTTGGTTGAACCGCCCAGCATCCCCAAGAAAGTTGTCAGGAAGGTTAAGGCAACAAAGAAGAAGGCGAAGAGCAAAAGAGTCGAGGATGCTGTTTCTATGACCTTAATCCCCCAGAATTGTGATGGGGATTCAATTATATACAAGATGAAGTGCAAAGGTGCCTCGAAACCATTCTCTAAGCCTAGAGTTCTTCTTACTTTGGAGCTGAAGGAGAAAGGAAAGGAGTTTGTGGAGGGCATGATGAGCAGAACTCTGAAGCTGGCGATGTCAGATTGTGGAGCTTGTTTTGGAGTCAGCTCTCAATCTTCTCCTGACTGATCGACCGTACAGTCAAGCTTGTGACGTAAAACAAGCGCTTGGTGGGAGGCAACCCACTGGTAAGTCTGTTTTTGATTCTTTTTCTTTTTCTTTTTTGTATTTATGTATGTGTCAGGATAAACAAGGAGCAAACACGAAAATCTCCTGAGTGTCGATCGATACCCTTTGGTATCGGTCAACACCCTACGCGAATAAGGAGAACATGTGTCGACCTAAGCCTGGTATCGCTCGATACCAGGGTGTGTATCGGTCGATACTCAATGTTCCAGCACGGTAACTTTTTGTTTTTCCCTTTTCTATTCTATTCTTTTGTTTTCTTTTACCTACTCTAGGCTAGATAACACTGGGGACAGTGTTGTTCAAGTATGGGGGAGGTGTCTGCTGACATTGTGTTTGTTTTTCTTAGAGTCAGTTGTTTTATCGAGTTAAAAACGTTTTATTGAGTCAAAACTTGTTGGAAATGATGATCCTGTGCTTAAATTGTTGTTTTGATTTTGTTTTTGAGTGACTAGTGTTGCAGGATCAGCTCTTGATCGACTAATGAAAAATCCAAAGGCTGACCAGTTGACTAAAAGACACTCATGTTTCCAACAAAGTTCCTTAAAGCCTGAGCCAAAATTTTGCACTTCATCAATGTGGTTAGTATTTATAGAGTTTGGTTCCTCATTCGTATCTGACAAAGGAACTCACGTGTTTAAAATAATGGTATTTCTCTCCCTGTTACAAGTTAATTAATAAATAAATGCATTAAAAGATGAAATGATTTTATTCTGAGTAGAGGGTTAGGAAAATTTCCAGAAATCCCATTATTCTACTTCAGAGGAGATGATCACACAAAGGTGGAAGCGAGGTTAGGGAAATTTCCTGTGATACCATTATTCGCCTACACCTTTGATTACTTTTGAGGGAAGAACCGGGGATTCGATGGCAAACACCATCAATACTCGCGTCTCGAACCTTAATTTGTATATGCAAGGAATGTGATAAGAAATAAGTATGGGAAGAGAAATAATACCAAAAAGTGTGAAAAAGGGTGGTTCCTTGTTATGATATTGTATGAGAAAGAATCTAGAAAGCTCTTGGTGTTAATCACAACGATGGAACTGGCGAGGATGGCTTAATTGAACAATGCTGTGAGATAATGTGTGTAGTCTGGGAAGCTGCGAATGTCTACGGAGAAGTATATGGTGGTTAGATCGAAAGCTGGTTATGTAACATTTGGATGCTTGGGAAAATGATATTTGCGATGGTTCCTGCACAGGTGAGTCTCCGTGTTTTCAAACCTCTTTCTCTGGTTTAGTCTTGTATTTGCTTGAGGGCAAGCAAAGGCTAAGTCTGGGGGAGTTGATATATCATGGTTTTTACCCCTTTTAGGTCATGATATAAGTCCGTTTTATAGAGTCTTTCTAGTGTTTTGGAGTCTTTTAGAGTCTTTTACAGGTTTTAGAACGTTTGGAGCATAATTGGAGATATTAGAGCTTTCTAGAGCATTTCGGAGCAAAGCTGAAGTTCGTGTTGTAAAGTACTCGATTTCAAGCGTCAAGCATCGATCGATACCCCCTGGTATCGATCGATACCCCCTCAGACAGAAGTCGCGACTTTTATGAAGAGTTGAAGAATTGCATAATTGCCCCATAAGACTTTATTATTTACAATAAGCCCCATAACGTGTTTGAGCTATATAATTAGGTTTTACAACCACTTTGTTGGCTATGATTTTATTTTACTTTGGTTTTGAGAGAGAGCTTTTGAAGGGAGACAAGTCTGAAACTCTGTGGATCTGAGAGAAGATTTCGAACCCTTGTTTTACTCTTTCTGATTATTTATTTGATGATTTATTCAAACATGTTGATTGTTTCATTCTCCATGTCTGAGTAGATCCACTTTAGGTTTAGAGTTTTCTCATAGGGATTTCTTTGAATGCTAGGTTGATTATATGTTTAGGATTCACCATATGAATTAGTTCTTCGCCTTAGGTTCTGTTCAAAGCTAAATCTAGGTTGACGAATCTGGAATTTAGATCTTAGGATAATTGATTAGGCACGACAGTGCGATTAATTACCTTATAGAACTTAGGTGAGCAAATTGATTATTCGCAAAGAGATTTGGTTTAATTGATTTGTGAACATATCAAACCTGAACTTTAAAGCTGATTTACTCTTAGGAATTTGCAAAGAGATTTGGAATTCTGAAGTTTAGATTTAGATAATTCTCGCAACGACAGTTGGTTAATTATAGCTTAGTGATTTGAGTTCAAGAACCGCGCTAAATCTGAATCGTGTTAGTTAGTTTATCTGCATTCATTGATTTCGTGAGAAATACCCTAGGCCTATATTCTCTCCATTGAATTTACAACTCGTTTACTGTTTATTGCCTTTTGTTTCATCTTATGTGCTTAGCTTGATTTGACACTATACAATATATTGTGTGATTTCTGTGAGTCCTTGTGTTCGGCCCCTACACTTGCTGCAACTACTGCTTAGTACTGTTAGGGTATTAATTTGAGCATAACAAGCTGCAAGAAGGATTTTTGGGATGGATATAGCGAGGGATCGTGAAGGTGGAGTTCTCACCTTGTCTCAATCTGATTACATCAAGAAGATTCTGCAGGTATTCAATATGGATGAAGCTATATCAGTTTCTACACCTATCGGTTCGCACTTCAAGTTGTCTGTTGTGAAAGACGATGAAGCAGAGACAATTTTGGATGATATTCCATACTCAAATGCTATTGGGAGTATCATGTATGCGATGTTAGGAACTAGGTGTGATCTCGCGTAAGCGGTTGTCTTGGTTAGTAGGTTCATGAGTAAGCTAAGCATGATACATTGGACTGCTGTGAAGTGGGTGCTTAGGTACTTGAAAGGTGCCCAGGATCGAAAGATTGTTTTCAGGAATACAAAGGATTTTAAGGTTGAAGGTTTATGTGATTCTGACTTTGCATCGGATCTGGACAGAAGTAGATCGATTTCAGGTTATGTCTTCACTACTGGTGGGACGGCTATAAGCTGGAAATCGAGTCTTCAACATGTAGTCGCGCTGTCTACAACTGAGGAAGGTTATATGGCGTTGGTGGAAGCTGTGAAAGAAGCTATTTGGCTAAAATGTTTGACTGAGGAGCTCGGATTCAAACAAGACACGGTAGAGATCTGGTGAGATTCTCAAAGTGCCTTGAGTTTAGCCAAGAACAACGTTCATCATGAGAGGACAAAGCATATTAACAGGAGGATGCATTTCATCAGGGATATTGTTGCTTCTGGTGAAGTGAAACTGTCGAAGATCCCGACTGAGAGTAATCCGGCTGATATGTTGACAAAGGTACTTCATGTGGATAAGTTTGAGAAGGTTTTGAGTTTTCTCAACTTAGAAGAGCACTAAGGTGCTGGACTGTCTGGAGCGGCACATGAATGCAAAGATGAAGAAGTTATACTCGGAAATGATTGTCATCAAGGTGGAGTTTGTTGGGATTTGGTGATGAAAATCCTGAGTATTAACTAGGTCCGCGACTTGGGTTAGTCAATTAGGAATGTATTTTTTCTATTGGGCTTTGGTTTAGGTTTAAACCGTCTTAACTTTGTAATTGCCCCAGTCTATATAAAGACAGGTATGTGTGAGGGTTTTCAGTATCATGTAAATTCTATAGAGAAACTAGAGAGATCTTTCTTGTTCTTAGATAGATTGTGAAGAACCCTAATTCTTTGTAATTCGTGGTGATAGTCGGCCCCTATCATTGTGGGCATCCAACTCGTAAGCAGCCATCATTTCGTTAATAGATGCCACAAACTGCGAGAAGACGCATAAGACTAAGTCTCGAGCAGATATTTAGAGATTCCCTCATGAACTAAACATACCTTAGTACTGCGCTGTGACATGTTGGCGTAAATTTTCGCTCTCGCCAACATATGAAGAGAGGGGAAATGAACATCAGGGCCATTAATCGTCGAGAGTAAGGCACATGATGTTGAAGCATCATTCATAATAAGCGTGGCAGGATCGAAATCAGAGATGGAACGTTTTTGACTAGATCCTTCGGTGTTTGGGTCGGTTTCCACCCACTCGAGATTAATATAAAGCGTACAAACTCGCATGAGTATAGAGGGCCGATGTAAAGCATGACAATATTAAAACTAGGCTGCCTCCCTTCGCCTCGTCTAGAAGAACATAGGTCTCATCGAGGTAATCTTGTCTTGAGAGGATGAAAGCCGAGCTGAGGCCGAAGCAATGATATTTTTCAATCGAACTGAGACCGCTACAAGACGCTTTCGAACATCAATAAATCAACCATCTTTGGATCTCTTACTGTGTTTTTCCTAGAAACTTCAGTTCCCTCTAAAAGTCTCGACAAAAGATTGATTGTGTGAGTTTCGACTCTCACAGTTTGGTGCCGTCTGTGGGGACTCAAAGTTCTTACTCGCGGAAACATCAGGAACGAGATCGGAATATATGGCCAGAGACAAGTATAAGATCAACACTGAAGTGAACAACAACGCGGAAGGTACAACCGGTGGAACGATCGATCTCAGCGGTACTCCCGTAGCACCCGCTGAAATAACGTCGGCTCCATTAGCCAAATGGAAGGACATGATCACCTCGATACTAAATAAGATGGAGGAATAGGACAAACTCAGCAAAATCTTGTCAGAAAAAGTCAAGACGTTAATCTCGGGAGGTCGGACTCATGACTGGCAAACTGAAAACTTCGGCTCGGATGCATATCCAATAAAGCTCACAAGGCTTAACCCCAAACCAACGGTCCTCGAAATTTCCATGCATGGGACCGCCTCGGTTCAAGATGCATCACTACCACTGCGTTCGTCTGGAGAAGTGACGCCTGTGACGACAATGCCACCATGATTCAACTCACCTCGATCGAATCTCAGTATAAAGAAACAAACCCCCCGAGCCAGCGAGATCTCGCCTCGGAATAGTCAAAAACGACAACGACGGAGTAAACCAAGGTGAAAGAATCAATGCCTCATGACGCTGCAGAGATATCGAACCCACCGGGGTACCAGGAGAGGCAAGACTCGTGAAAGATATCCCTCGTTCACGACAACTCGACATGAATCCTCCTCCACTGAGGCGACAACCCACCAAGGCGACGACCTCAGTCCTACCGCTCTTGATTTCTCGACCCCTGCGATGACCTCGGCAAGAAGATTCCAATCACCATACCCATCCAGAGAGGTGACGCCAGCGGTGGCAAAACCGCTCCCATCCAATCCATCTTGTTCGGATCGCAGAACAAAGCAACAAATCGTCGAGCCCATGAAAACTTACCCCATAAAAATTACCGATGGCGAGACAATCCAAACCGAAGGAAACGGCCCCACGTCCCGAGAAGGACCGCAAGCCGTGGAGAGTATCCCCGACCCGAGCTGGCTCGACAACAACTTTGTGGGAGGAAATCTTCTCTCGACTGAACAAATGCGACTCGTCAACGAGCTGATGCGAACATATCAAAATCAACGCAAGCTGAAAGAAGCTCTTACGGAGAATATCTATGGCTCTGGCCGCTTCGACAACAATCTGACAGAAGAAAAAGAAAATATTCTCTGGGTGGAACAAATGCAAAGCGCTAACGAGCTAAGAATACACCAATGCCAAACTCGATGCGACGAGTTGGCAAGAACGAGTCGGTCCGAAACGAATAAAATGATTAATAATGAAGCGTTCTCAACCCAAGGCGATGCCGAGAGACGAACCACCGTTCGACAGGGCATCGTGCACTCAGCACATCCCTCAAGACCGATCGAATACAGAGGCACGATGCACCCGCTTCACGAGAAAGATCACCGAGGCGACCATCCCAGATAGAGAAAAGGTCAGAATTCCATTCTACAACGGGTCGACCAATCCAAACAACCACATTAGATTTTTTTGCATGGCGATGTGCTTAGGCGGGCTAGAAGAAAATAGAGAAGACGCGAGATTTTGCCACCGACTCGCAGAATTTTTAGAAGAAACAACACTCGACTGGTTCTCAAACCTAAGGCGAGGCTCAATCGACAACTTTCGCCAACTGTCTCCCTAATTTTGAGAAAGATTCGCCGCGCTCATAGAGCAAGAAACCTCCGACGCTGACCTGTGGAGCCAGACCCTAGATCTGGCGGAACCTTTGCGGAGCTTCATAAAACAATTCAAAGCAGCGGGCTCGCAAGCGGGGGGTGTGAACGATCAAGTCGCAATCAACACGCTAAATAGGGGTTTACAGCTCTAGTTTGATTTCCGAAGAGAGCTCATACCGAGAGCACCATCGGCTTTCCATGATGTACTACACCGAGTTTTAGATTTCATCTCCGAGGAGGAGAAGACGAGAAACGACCTACCCAAAGGCCAGACCAACGATCAGTCGAGAATGCACTTGCACGAATACGATACGACCTCCTCCGAAGAAACCATGCACCACCCAGGTCGAATCCCATTTTACGATGGAAAGACAAACCCCGTATCCTATGTAACAACATTATACACGGCAATGGGTCGCCACGACCCCGAAGGAATTCCGATCAAAGATGTATATAAGTTATGATTTGGGAAACACCTCAAGGGACTCGCCCTCAATTGGTTCTCAAAATTCGATCAAAATTCGATCCACAATTTCCGACGACTATCTACCGGCCTTATAAGGCGTTTGTCAGAACAAGGAATCTTCGACGCCGATTTGTGGACCCTAGCCCAGAGGCCGGCAGAGTCACTGCAGCACTTTCTAGAACGTTTCAAAATAGCACTTTCGATGGATGGATTCGTAAATGACCAGGTCGCACTTAATACACTAAGAAGGGCGTTGCGGCTCAAATCAGACTTCCTGATACGCTTTCCCAAAGATTGTACACTCGAGATCGGTAGACCAGTTGGATAGATCCTTGACTCCAAGAGACTCCACGAAGAAAGATGCTAAGGCGTGAGTGATGAACTCGAAAATCCTTAGGCCCAGACTTGCGGTGAAGATTCAAAACAAGGGGGTGACTTCAATGGTTGATAGAACTCGCGGTGAAAGGATGACTTCAGAATATCTCAAAGAAATCTTACCTAGCTGTTCGGAGGATGATCACGCTGCACTTACAAGAGATGTAACGTAGGAAGAAATCAAAAGAGTTCTGTTTTCAATGCCAAATTATAAGTCACCGGGACCAGAGGGGTAAACTTCAGAGTTTTTTGAGAGTTTAATCCCGAAAATCCTTGTGCCCCTTAGACTACTTAAAACGAATCATGCGAATCACTGGATCGAAGGCTGTGTCAAATGTTATGAACAACACTTGATAAACCGAGATGATTTATTTGGCTAACCACCAAAGAAATTGATAAGCTCAAATTAATACCCTAAAAGTACTAAAGCTTTGTCGATTGTAATACTTAGGGGATCGAATCCACAGAGACTCAAGAAAACACACAATAGATTTTAATGATTGAATTAAGTTAAGTGATCAATGGAATTGAAAGCAAATACGTAAATTAAACAAGTTGTAATTCGATTGGAAGAAAGATAGGTTCAGGGTATTTCTCAGGATATCAATGAATACAGATAAACTAACTAATCAGGGTTCAGGTTACGCACTGCTCTTGAACTCAAATCACTAAAGTATAATTAACCAACTCTTGTTGCGAGAATTATCTAAGTCTAAATCCTAGAATTCCAAATCTCTTTGCGAATCCTAAAGTCTAAACTAGCTTTTAGTTCAAGTTTGATTTGTTCACAAAAAAACTAAACCAAATCTCTTTGCGAATAGTTATTTTGGTCACTCTAAGTTCTATCAAATTACTCAATTGCACTGTCGTGGCTAATTGATTAACCTAAGATCTAAGTTCCAGGTGATCAATCTAGAATTAGCTTTGAGAAAAATCTAAGGTGAATAACTAATTCAGATTATGAACCCTAAACAACTAATCCACCTAGCATTCAAAGAAGTCCCTTATGAGAACCCTAAACCTAACAGAAGATCTACGATCATACATGGAGATTGAAACAATAAACATGACTGAATAAATACTTGAATAAATAATAAAGAAGAGAGTAAAACAAGGGTTCGAAATCTTCTCTCGGACGAACATAGTTTCAGACTTGTCTCCCTCAAAAGCTCTCTCACGAAACCAAAGTAGAATAAAACTTGAATGAAGTGTAATCGCCAAAGTGGCTGAAAAAAACCTAATAAATAACCTAAAACACGTTTTGTGGTTTATTGTAAATAATAAAGTCTTCTAGGGCAATTTGCAGTTTCTCAAATCTTCAAAAGTCACGATCCTTCTGTTTTTTCGACGGGTATCGATCGATACCATAAGTGTATCGATCGATACTCAGGCATCAAATCGGTGTCTCAGCTACATGATCTTTGCTTGGCTCCAAAAAGCTCAAAAATGCTTCGATATCTCCAACAATTCTCCAAACGTACCTAAAACCTGAAAAGACTCTAAAAGACTCTAAAATAATAGAAAGACTCTATAAAAATGACTTATATCACGGCTTAAAACGGGTAAAAACCATGATATATCAGAAATCGAAAGTTCAAAAGGAACAAAAGAGAGAATTCTCTACATAAATATTTGATTAAAAAGTTGGATGATTTCGACAATGGGGGGGGGGGGGGGGGAGAAGGTTTATAAAGAAAAAGCAAGAGATCTAGTCAACAAGACTAATCTCGAAAATGAAAGAGATTGTGAGGAAAACAAGTCTTCAAAAAAGAAAGAAAAGACTAAAAACTAATTAAAGTTTGAATGACCCTTGGACTACTTTGACTTGACTTCCACCGAAAATAGTCCCTCTGAAAATCCCTCGGGAAAAATCATTCGGAAAAGTCCCTCGGAAGAGTCCCTCGGAAAAGTCTCTCAGAAGAGTCCCTCGGAAGAGTCCCCCGGAATTCAACTTGAGATTAGACCGAAAATGTAAGTGCAACCCGTTGCCTCGTTAAAACCTCCACTCGGAAAACCCATTGGGACAAAACCGAGCACATGAAAAAGAGTACAACAACTTACACTTGCGGCCAACCTCAAGAAGAATCCATGAACGATAAAGAGGTTAGGACGAAGTGTGTAAGCTGATCCTTGTCGATCCGAACTCCACGTAGCAAACTCCGAACAGCTCCGGCTAGCTCTTTAGACTTGGACCGAGTGATAGGTCCTTCGGGGATGAATAATGCCTCTTCTGGAACCTCATCTAAAGCATCCATATCCATGATCATATCATCCCCCTCCTCTTGAAAAGGATTTGTCCTCAAATCGACTTCATCTGCAATAAAGGGAATAATATCAGCAATGCTGAAGCTAGAGCTAACGGAATACTTACTCTGGAGATCAATTTTGTAGGCATTATTGTTGATCTTTTCCAAAACGGTGAACGGTACATCAACTTTCGGCAAGAGTTTCGATTTCCTTTCATCTGGGAACCGTTTCTTTATCAAATAAATCCAAACAAGGTCGCCGGGTTCAAACGTCTTCTTGCTCTGACCCTTGTTGGCGTGCTTGCGGTATTGCTCAGTTTTATGCTCGATGTTTTGCTTCGCCTTTTCATGCATCTGTTTGACCAGCTCGACCTTTTTCTTTCCGTCCATGCTATCATGCTCACTCAAAGGTAAATGGGTTAGATCAAGAGGTGTAAGTGGATTAAAACCATAAACGAGCTGAAAAGGAGAAAACGAAGTTGTAGAATGCACGACATGATTATAAGCAAACTCTACATGAGGCAAGCAATCCTCCCACGACTTAAGGTTCTTTTTAACTACGGTTTGCAAAAGGGTTCCTAAAGTCCTATTGACCACCTCGGTTTGTCCATCGGTTTGCGGATGACAAGTAGTAGAGAAACAAAGTTTGGTTCCTAGTTTAGACCATAGGGTCTTCCAAAAATAACTCAAAACTTTGTATCCCTATCTGAAACTATAGTCCTAGGCATTCCATGCAAACAGACAATCTCCCCAAAGAACAAGTCGGCAATATTAGATGCATCATCGGTCTTATGGCAAGGTATGAAATGAGCCATCTTAGAAAACCTATCGACCACAACAAAGACCGAGTCACTTCCTTTTCTAGTCCTAGGCAAACATTACACAAAGTCCATCGATATGTCAGTCCAAGGTGCACTAGGTATCGGCAAAGGAGTGTACATACCTTGGCTTTGGGTTTTGGACTTGGATAACTTACATATGGTGCATCTGCTGCAAATCCGTTCCACATCACGCTTCATGTGCAGCCAAAAGAAATGGTCTTGCATAATAGAAAGAGTTTTGGCCACGCCAAAATATCCCATCAAACCTCCACCGTGTGCTTCCCTAACAAGAAGATCTCGCAAAGAAGAGTTAGGAATGCAAAGACGGTTCTCATAAAACAAGAAACCATCACTCCTAAAGTATTTTCCCGAAGCAAACTTTTCACAAGATAGAAATACTTCCTGGAAATCAGAATCGGATGCGTATGCTCCTTTGGTCATCTCAAATCCGAGTATCTTGGCATCTAGAGTAGAGATCAAAGTGTATCTCCGAGATAGAGCATCGACCACCACGTTCTCTTTTCCTTGCTTGTATTGGATCACTTATGGAAATGTCTCCACGAATTTCATCCACCGAGCATGCCTCTTGTTTAGCTTTTGCTGCCTCTTCAAATGTTTGAGGGATTCATGGTCGGTGTGGATCACAGACTCTTTCGGCCAAAGGTAGAGTTGCCAAGTCTGGAGTGCGCGGACTAAGGCGTAGAGCTCTTTGTCGTAGGTTGGGTAATTGAGAGTAGCTCCACCGAGTTTCTCACTAAAGAAAGCGATCGGTTTCTTCTCTTGCATCAACACGGCTCCAATACCTACACCAGAAGCATCGCATTCAATTTCATACGTTTTCAAGAAATCGGGTAAAACAAGAAGAGGGGCGTAAGTAAGCTTGTGTTTTAGGAGCTGGAAATCATCCTCTTGTGCTTATTCCCACTTGAAGCCCACGTCCTTCTTAATGACTTCGGTTAGTGGCACGGCAATGGTGCTGAACTCCCGTACAAATCGTCGGTAAAAACTGGCTAAGCCGTGAAAGCTACGAACTTCTCCAACCGTCTTAGGACTCGGCCAATCTCGGATCGCCTTGATCTTTTCTTCGTCGACCTGTATGCCATGTGAACTCACCACAAAACCTAAAAAAACAACGTTATCTGAACAAAAAGAATACTTCTTCAAATTACCAAAAAGATGTTCCTTCCTAAGCACGTCTAGGACCAATCGCAAATGTCCTACATGATCAACTAGGGTCTTGCTATAAATCAGGATGTCATCAAAATACACCACCACAAAGACTCCTATGAACGACCTAAGAACATGATTCATCAAGCGCATGAAAGTACTAGGTGCATTAGTATGACCAAATGGCATAACAAGCCACTCGTACAAACCGTGTTTGGTTTTGAAAGGGGTTTTCCCCTCATCACCTTCCTTCATCCGGATTTGGTGATAACCACTTTTCAAATCAACTTTTGAGAATATACTAGACCCATGTAGCTCGTCTAACAGGTCATCTAGCCTAAGAATTGGATGGCGATACTTTACCGTGATATTATTGATGGCTCGGCAATAAACGCACATCCACCAAGTGCCGTCCTTCTTAGGCACTAGTAAAACAGGAACCGCGCATGGACTCATGCTTTCCCGGATATAACCCTTCTCCATAAGTTCACCAACTTGTCTTTTGAGCTCCTTGGTCTCAACCGGATTGGTTCTATAAGCGGGCCGGTTCGGAAGTGTGGCTCAGGGAACAAAATCAATCTGATGCTCGATCCCGCGGATCGGTGGTAAGCCGTTTGGGCTTTCTTCCGGAAAGACATCAGAATATTCCTGCAAAATAGAATACACAATGCTCGGAATATCAGGCTCGGGGTTAGTCATGCTTGTGAGAGCATCCTTAAAAACAAGTACGCCAAACGGTTGCCTAGTGACGAAAGCATGTTTAATCTCACTCGGTCTCACAAAAAGAGATTCATTCCTCACAGGTTTACTCTCAAAGGCCTTTGTCTTGGCTTTTCTCGAACTCTCACTCTAAGATTTAGCAGATAAATTGTTTGGGGGTTCACTCACATTGGTTTTACCTTGGTTTTGCTCAAGCTTGAGCTGATCTAGATATACCTCGTGTGGTGACAAAGGTGCACAAGTGATCTTCCGTCCCTTATGCTCGAACGAATGTTTGTTGGTGTAACCATCATGGACTGCTTTGCGGTCGTATTGCCATGGTCTCCCAAGTAGAATATGACCGGCCTCCATAGGTAGCACATCGCAAATGATCTCGTCCTCATATCGACCAATCGTCAAAGGTACCGAGACTTGATGGGTAACTTTGAGCTGCCTTTGGTTATTCAACCATCTAAGGTTATACGGTCGCGGATGTTTCCTCATTTCCAGGTTCAACTTTTCCACCAAGGTTGTGCTAGCAACATTGGTATAGCTGCCCCCATCGATAATAAGGCTGCATACATTGCTCTTAACAATGCACCAGGTGTGGAATAATTTCTCTCGTTGTTCATCCTCTATGACTTGCTCTTGAGAAAGAAGAACATGCCTAGATACAAGTAGCTCTCCCTCAAGCGTATGTTCCTCATCATTGTCATAGATAGGTGCGGAATCAAGCTCCTCCTCATCATCGTCGGTTACGATCTCACCATTGTCCAACATCATCATGGCACGCTGATTTGGACACTTGTTGGCAAAGTGACCCTTTCCCCTACACTTGAAACATTCAATGTCATGATTACGGACAGTAGAAGTAGCCTCGGCCTTACCCTTGTAGTCATGCCCGGATGAACTCGGCTTGAAATCCGGCTTGGGCTTGGAATCGGTACGGGCCGGGTAGCTTGGTTTCTCGCCTTTTGAATAGTTCGTCTTAGATGTAAAAGGTTGCCGTGTGACACATTTCCTCTTAAGTTGCTGCTCCACTAAGATAGCCTTATGCAACATCTCCTCAACGATATCATAAGTTTGCATTTCCATCCGGTCTTGCAAATCGCGATTCATTTCGGATAGGAATCTTGCCATCGTTGCATCACCGGGCTCGTCAACATCAGCTTTGAGCATGAGCTTCTCCATCTCCTGGAAGTAATCCTCAACACCCTTAGTACCTTGTGATAGCCTTCACAACTTTTGGTGTAGTTCGCGGTGGTAATGAATCGGCACAAATCGCTTCCTCATCAACATACACATCTCGTCCCATGTCTCTACGGGGTTCTCTCCATGTCGCCTCCTATGAGTCACCAATTGATCCCACCAATAAATAGCATAATCATGAAATTCAGTAGCGGCTAACCTGACCTTCTTTTGCTCGGAAAATTTTTGGCAATCAAAGACCAAGTCGATTTTCTTTTCCCACTCGAGGAAGGCATCGTGATCGTTTTTCCCGTAAAATGGGGGAATTCGAAGTTTCAATCCGCCAAGATCATTATCGTTTCGTTCTCGGGCTGGTTGACGTCGAGCTTGATTCCCACCGGATGAGTATCCTTGATCGTAGAACGGGTTGTCGAATAGCTCGCCTTGCTGTGATCGGGCTCTCCTTCTTCTAGGCGGCATACGATTACTGATATGTGCATATTCTATATGGTTTTAGCATGCATTTCATATAGATTTTAGGTTATTTACTTAGATCTTTATGACTTATCACACTTGTTCTTGTCTCATTTAGAGTCTTAGGTGTTTTGCATTAGGTCCTAGTGAGTCTTGCATATTTTGGAATCCTTTTAGGTACTTTGGAGGCAATGTGATGGAGTTGGCTTAAGGGCATTGGGTTCGGAAGCAAGAGAAGCGGTTAGAGACGTTTTGGGAGTTTATCAGCTCTCACATCGATCAGACAGGAGGTCACACATCGATGCAACACATTGATGCTGCACCAGGGACCTTAACCTCGCCCAAGACATCACCCACGTCGATGTCACACATCGATGCCAGCTCCAGGAAGACTCACATCGACCAAAAGAGGAGTCACACATCGATGCAACACATTGATGCTGCACCAGGGACCTTAACCTCGCCCAAGACAACACCAACATCGATGTCACACATCGATGTGAGCTCCAGGAAAATTCACATCGACCACAGAAGGGTCACACATCGATGCAACACATTGATGTTAATCCTGTTGTCCACTTTTTTCTTATAAATACTTGTCTAAACCTAATTTTTAGGTATGCTTTTTATTATGCTCAAAACTTTGACCTTTGAGAGAGTTTGAGCTTTGTAAGGAGGATCTTTGGTTTTATTGCAATTTGGTATTTATTTTCATCAATCTCTTCCATCTATCTTCTTCTCATCTTGATTATTCATCACCCATCAATGAATTCACCTCCCATCCATATCGATTTTGAGGTGTTCTTGATGGATCTTGAGTAGTCTTTTAGGGTTTAGAGAAAGGGTAGATTAAGATGTTCTTAGGTTTGATTCATGGTGTTTAGGGTTAGATCTTCCTATATCCCTTCTTGTTTAATGTTCTTAAAGCTAAACCTAGCTTGAAAAAGTAGATTTAGATCACAAGACATTTCATGAACACCAAGTGTTTGATGAAATGCCAAGAAGAATTAAACAAGAGATTTCCATTCCTAGCCTATGACAATAGTTGTCTAGGGTGCATTTTTGGTTGATCTTGTTGATTTAAACTAAATGCTTGCTAATCAATGATCCACAAATGATGATTTGCTAATGGGTTAGATGATTGGCATAGTGACTAATTGCTTGAAAGAGAATTAGTCAAGTTTAGGATCTTGTGCCTAGGGATTAATTTGCTTAAGTAAATGAACATCATGAATTGAACTTGGGACTTCTTATATCAATAACCCTATCTCTAGATTCGCTTTTGCTTATTGATTTACAATCTTGCTTAGTGTTTGCTTAGTTATAAATTGGTTACTTAACAACAACGCACTTGTTTAGCTTAAATTACTCTAGAATCTTGCATTCTTAGTGATTAAGAAAAATCCCGATAAGGTTCGATAACCTCTTATGCTACAATTGCATTTAGAGAATTGACTCTAGAGACTTGCAAAAGTCTTGTATCAATTACTCCCTTGGCCAACGCTTTGTTCGGATCTTTGATCATCGTCCCGATTAACTCCTTGGTTAATGCCGGCACCGTGATTTCGGTCCTCTATCCTCGGAGTCCTCACCTCGAGAGCGATCATGCGATCCCTCATCTCATTTAACAATTGAGTTATGTCATCCACCTTGCGATTCATCGCGACATCTCTTTCCCTTCTCGTCCGTGAAGTAGCGGTTTCACTTTCATCAGACATTGTACCTCGCAAAAAGAAATAAACACGTTAGTAAAAATTCTCACAAGTGTTTTCCTCGATTGTTTCACTCAACTCTCGTAATGACCTCACACACACACTAGAATTTCTCCTCGGTTCTTAAGGAACTAAATCAAAAAACTCGATATTAGCACACACAACCAAATCGATCAATCAAGTGTAATGAAACAAGATAGATAGAGAAGAATTTCACAACCAAATCGTTTTTTCTTTTANTTTTTTTTTTTTTGATTTTGGTTTAATACAAAAGATAGAAAAGAAAAGAAGAATATGAATAGATAGAAGATGGATAAATATTACCGATAATCAAGAGTGTGGCTCTGATACCACTTGATACGCTTTCCCAACGATTGCACACTCGAGATCGGTAGAACGGTTGGATAGATCCTTGACTCCAAAGGACTCTACGAAGAAAGATGCTAAGGCGTGAGTGATGAACTCGAAAATCCTTAGGTTCAGACTTGCGGTGAAGATTCGAAACAAGGGGGTGACTTCAATGGTTGTTAGAACTCGCGGTGAAAGGATGACAAGGCGTGAGAGTTTTATCCCAAAAATCCTTGTGCCCCTTAGACTACTTAAAACGAATCTTACGAATCACTGGATCGAAGGCTGCGTCAAATGCTATGAACAACACTTGATAAACCGAGATGATTTATTTGGCTAACAACCAAAGAAATCGAAAGTTCCAAAGGAACAAAAGGGAGAATTCTCTAAAGAAATATTATTTGATTAAAAAATTGGATGATTTCGGGGAGAAGGTTTATAAAGAAAAAGCAAGAGATCTAGTCAACAAGACTAATATCTAAAATGAAAGAGATTGTGAGGAAAACAAGTCCTCGAAAAAGAAAGCAAAGACTAAAAATTAATTAAAGTTTGAATGACCCTTGGACTACTTTGACTTGACTTCCACCGAAAATAGTCCCTCAGAAAATCCCTCGGGAAAAGTCCCTCAGAAGAGTCCCTCGGAAAAGTCCCTCGGAAGTGTCCCCCAGAATTCAGCTTGAGATTAGATCGAAAACGTAAGTGCAAGTCGTTGCCTCGTTAAAACCTCCATTCGGAAAACCCATAGGGACAAAACCAAGCATAGGAAAAAGAGTACAACAACTTACACTTGCGGCCAACCTCAAGAAGAATCCACAAACGATAAAGAGGTTAGGACGAAGTGTGTAAGCTGATTCTCGTCGATCCTAACTCCACGTAGCAAACTCCGAACAACTCCTTAGACTTGGACCGAGTGATAGGTCCTTCAGGGATGACCAATGCCTCCTCCGGAACCTCATCCGAAGCATGCGTATCCATGATCATATCACTTTCGAAGAGAGATCAAACTCAATAAGCTATCGACAGTCCAAGACGCTATGAACCGAGCTTCAGAATTCATCTACAAGGAAGAAAAAAATGCTCGGTGATCCATCTCGTAGCCCGACCAACGATCAACCAAGACGCTCCAAGCGCAAGAGAACCGCTTCGAACTCCGAGGATAAACTCGATGAAGTCACTAGCCCATCCCAATCCGAAAATGAGGTGGAAGTGAAACGCCCTCTAATTCAACGAGCTGGGCAAGACGATCTAACGAGGGGAACTACTCGACCATGTTCTCTAAAGAGCGCCACCAAGGACCCAAACAACAAGGAGCCAACGCCGGCCGACAAGGGGTCGTCACCTTACACATCTCGAATCCATAACGACTATACAGCCCCATCACAACCTCGCCAGAAGGACGGGCCAAAGACAGCGAAAATGTCATACATCTTGTCTTTCGTATGCCACGATATCGCGGACTTCTACTGCAAATCTCACTCGGTTTTTGAACGAAACCCTCCCATATCCACACCGCAGCGCTGACATCTGAACATGATAGGCATATAAGATCTCGAAGATTTTTTTAAAGAAGTTCGCAAACTACCTGAGAACATATCGATCACTAAAGTATTCAAGGAACGCAAACTCGAACGGTTCTTCCGCAATAAAACAAAATTTACATCAGAAATAGAGGATCTTTTCACATATGCAAAACGCGAGAGACCAATCGAGATACTTTACAAAATTCAGGAACATGGGGAGTTCCTCATCTCATGCAACGTCCAAGGCGTCAACTTTACTAATGTCATGTGCGACTCCAGAGCTTGCCTTAGCATTATCTCCAGATCAACCGCTAAACACCTCAGACTCAAGCATATCCAGCCGACCCAGACGAGGGTCAACATAACTAACCAGTCCCACACAATACCACAAGGGATTGCACGTGACGTACTAGTCATAATCAGAGATTTCATAGCACTCGTCGATTTCTGCATCTACGAAGCTGAAAAAATCTACCCGGCTCCAATAATTCTCGGATGGCCATTCCTAGCAACGCCTATCATTCACCCAAATCGACATCAATGTTTTCTACCCCGCCACCCTGCTCAACCGAGAAGAAGAAAGTTCCTCGGAGCCTCAGCATAACAGCAACATATCAACCTAGAGGAACCCCAAGAAGACCGCATAAGAAAAAAAAAGTCTCCTTTAGCTAAGAATAACCGCATTACAATGAACTAGGGGACGACATGATCCCTCAAAAGGGTACGTAGGCAACCGATCTTCGAAAAGGTGCAGCTGTCCGCCCCCCCTCCCCCCTCTTTAAAAAGGGGGAGGGGGGAGTGGGTACGTATACACATACTCCCATCCTTTATAAATGTAATTTTTCGTACTTCCTAAGCTCTTATCAATATGTTTTTTTGCATTTACACTCTTCACTCTCGTCTGTTGCTGGCCTTAACAATGAGCTCTTACATCCTCCTCGGATTCTAACCACTATCATGTACGGATAACGGTTCTTTTCATATCCACCATGGATTAAAGCGCGCTATATAAATTTTAGGCTCATATATCCAGACCAGAGGAAGAAAAAGTTATATCTCGACCAAACCACTCACAATTTTACTATTGAAACGGGAACGTAAGTTAAGCCTACATCGCAAACCCTATGACCGAAGTAAAATCTAAACCCAGTTATCATTCGCTTCATAGCACACTTGTCTCGAACATCTCAAATATTTCGATATACAAAACACTAAGCAGTTTGTTTCTAAACACGCCATTACATACGAGATTTGAAACACACTTTGGAACTCTACTTCGCCTGCTCTAAACGGCTCGGAAACCAGTCCCTACGAAAACAATTAACCTCGCTCCTATTACTAATCGCTTAAAACCTCAGCAAAACAGAATCGTCAGTTATCGCCCTAGAAGGCGGAGGATCAGCAACAGTTTGGTCAGTGCGCTGTTTCTTCTTGATAGCTTTCCCTTGGTCTTTTTGCAACAAGAGCCGCTTTTGGCTCGGCTCGTTCTTTTTCCTCGACGGAGCTGGTGGGAGCTCGGAATTCAGGGGAAGCGTCGGCACCACTTTCTTCGCATTAGTGGAAGCAGGAGGATCGGAAGGATTAGCTATGTCACCCCCGATATCACCATTATTCACCTCAGGAGCAGCAGCGCCCGTGATCACCACTTCAGAAGCAATCACGTCCTGGGTTGTCCCCTCGGTGGCAGGAGGATTCAAGTCCGCCTCAGCAACCTGCCTCGCCCTTCCTCCACCTCGGCAGCTTTCATTTCAGCCTCCCTCGCTTCGAGCTCCTTTTTTGCACGGATCGACAACCTCGCCATACTCGTCAAAGTATCTTTAGATGTTAGAGGCTGCGGGTTCGTCATAGTATAGTCGCAAATAGTCTGACCCCTCTTCACTCTCTCAAACGAGAAATCCTTTCTCTAGCCGATAGAATCATCCACACCTCGGGTAGATCGTTTGGACGTGGAGGAGGTGAGCTGTGAACTACAAAGTCAAAAACACGGAGTTAATTAACGATGTTAAACTATACACTGAACCACAAATATACAGAGTAACTACCAAACGATCCCCAGCTCGTCATTACTATTTCGATTTCCCAGAAGATTCAGAAGGTTTTTGAGGTTGATATCGACACCACATTCTGCACATCTGGTCAAGATCCCTATCAGATGACGAAGTTTCCGAGGCGTGATTTGGTTCAGCGCGATCCCGTGTTTCTGAAGGTACCGGATAACAAGCCTCGACACGGGGAACCATAGAAAACACAAGGAAAATAAGCCCTCGTAGGTCGGTCGGACGGGCGAGGAATGATAAACTCAACTCCTTCACGAATTTCGAAGCGTCGCCTCAGCTCGGCGAGGGACTTCTCGTCGGATAGAGTTGATCCGGGAATAACTTTTTCTTTTCTCCTCAGACGTTTAGACTCGGGGATGCTCGAAGGACCCACCACTTGACCCGATATTGTTTGCTCTAAGCCCTCGGCGAATTCAAGCAGCTCGGCTGATAAACCCACCTCGGGAGACTAATTCGCCCCATCATCATTCGTAAAATCGAGGCCGAGCCTCACAGAAGAATTTCTCGAACCAGTCGAACTAGCTGGACCAGACATCACGCTTCGAGAAGATTAATCAAGTATGGACCGACGAAGACGAATCGGGGAATATGACGATGGATCGGCAAATTCAAAGACTCGCCACGCTTTGGATCGAATAAACTAAACAGTGCGGTGGCAAAGCAGAAAACCCTAATTGGAAAAATAAATGGAAGAAGAGAGAAGAAGAGAGAGAGGGGAGAGCTACCTGTTTTTTGGAAGATTGACAAATGAGAAGAATAAAAAGAATGAGGAACACATCTCGCTACTTATAGACAACTCGGCGCGTGGAAGCGCGTGACCTCGAGAACAAACATAAGCGCTTGCGATTCCCGAGATATCTAAGGAGAATGCATAAACACGTGTATAAACATCAACCGGCAGAAGAAACTCTATAGAAAATTTGTATATCCCGAGATACACCGAGGTAAATGAACTATTCAACGTCCTATTATCTAGCTTCACCACGATCATGAAAACGGCTCGGCACCAACAGAAGAAATCCTTCGCTTCGACTCGTCAACGAATCTCGGTGATCAGCTCGACGCGTCAGTTAATCTCGGTCTCGACAGTTTCAACCTCGTCATAATCACTTCTGAACATGACGAGCTGGGGGGCTAACTGTTTGGGTCGGTTTCCACTAACTAGAGATTAATATAAAGCGGACCGACTCCCAGTAGTACGAAGGGCCGAGCTAAAGCATGACAGTCTTAAAACTAGTCTGCCTCCCTTCACCTCGTCTAGAAGAACAGAGGTCTCACCGAGGTAATCCTGTCTTAAGAAGATGAAAGCCGAGCCGAGGCCAAAGCAATGACATTTTTAAATAGAACTGAGACCGCTACGAGACGGATCGGCTCACATTGAAAGACTGAACCCATCAGAATACAAATGGGCCAAGATACCAACCTTTCATCAACTTGCGGGACGAGTTCAAAGCCCAGATCATTGATTGCACTAACCTAAGTCGGTGGTCGCAGGAAGCAAGAGGAAATTTTCCCTTTTTCCTTCCGAGATTCTCGCTAATGTAAACCCATATAAATAGCATTCGTAATCGCATTGTAGAAAAAAAAAACCCTAACAATAGCTCTTAGCAGCTTGTACTCATATGCTTTCGAACATCAATTAATCAACCATCTTTGGATCTCTTACTGTGTTTTTCCCAGAAACTTCGGCTCCCTCTATAAGTCTCGAAAAAGGATAGATTGTGTGGGTTTCGACTCTCACATTCGGTTGACTTCGTCAGAGCGGAAGATCTAGAAACAAGCAAGAAAGCTAACACAGTCTCCCTCCCCTCGGCAGTAGGAGCTGGAGGCACGGAAGAACCAACAGAAACATTCGCCTCAGCTCTTTCCTCTGCAATAGTCGATTCAGCTCTTTATGTGGCAATAGACGCTTCGTTTCTACCCTCAGCAGTAGTTGTCTCGGGGACCATCACCTCAGTAGTGGTAGGATTTGAATAAGTCTCGACAGCTCGCCTCGCTACATCTTTCTCCTCGCACAGATCGACAATCTCGTCATGTTTGGCTCGATCGCTTCGGGAGATAGAAACTTTGAATTGACAGAAAACCGTCAAGAAAGGCTCGGGATTTTTTAATTCTTCTCAGCGAGAAGTTCTTTCCCCAGTCAACCTTCTCGGCCGCCAAAGTATCCAACACCTCGGGTAAATCGTCTGGGCACGCATGAAGGGGGTTGCGAACTGCAAAGTAAGAAAACAAGATCAGTAACCAATATCAAATTAATGTCGGCGGATTAGAAATCTACGAATCGGCTACCGAGTGGTCCTGAGCTCGTCTTGACTAAACGGAGACAATCGCTAGAAATAGACGCCTCGGAAATTCAGACGAAGAAGAAACAACTATCCCAGTCGCTATCCTTGCTCGAGAACCCTTGGATGATCCTCCATTCCCTCTTGTTGGATATATAAACCATTTCCGAATTGGGGACCCGTCAAATTTCTAGGAAGTTTTGGAGATGGTTAAGGCTGACCTCGGTATCACATTCGGTGCACCAAACCAAAATCCCCACAAGATGACGAAGCCCCCGAGGCATAATCTGACTTAGAGCAATTACGTGCTTCCATAAATATAGCTCCGTGATTGGGGAACCATAAAAATCACATACGAAAGAAGCTCTCGTAAACGGTTAAGCAATCTAGAGGAGGGATGTTGGCTCGATCGGAGGGCTCGGAGACAATAAACTCAACCACTTCGGATATACCAAAACGTCGCCTCAACTCTTTCCAAAGACTTCTCGGGGGAAAGACAAGAACATGGGACGTTGGCTTGTCTTTTCTTTTTATCCGCAGAACTCGTTGTGGCTTGTCGACCCTATGGACCAGCCATACGACCTTGCATCGTATGCTCCAAGTTTCTCCTTGACGCGGCGGGATCATGAAAGAAGTCTGCAATTTCTTCTTTCACTTCAGTAAATTTGTTCTCCCCGGTGGGATTATCTGCCTCAATAGATCTATTCGCCTCTTCAGATCCGTTGGTCTCTCTAGATTTACTCGCCATGTAAGATTTGCTCGACTCGTCATGGCCTAGCCTTTTGGGGGGGAGTTAGCCACGATGTCTGAGTCGTTCAATTCGAAGTTCGACATCACACCTCGGCAAATAGAAAGATGGATCGGCAAATACAAAGATTGATCAGCAAAGTCAAAGACTCCCTGCGGTTCGTATGAAGACGGATCGGAGTTTAAACGACACAATGGTGGATCGGAAAACCTTAGACGGCGATTAAAACAAAGAAAGAAAAAGAACAGAGAGAAGAGAGCTACCTGTTTTGCGAAAATTTGCGAGAAACAAGTAATGAGAAAAATCAAGGGGGAGGCCTCGTTATTTATAAACCCTTTGGCGCGTGATAGCGCGTGGTCTCGGGAACAAATAGCGCATGACCTCGGGAACTAACAAAAAACTATTGCGATTCCCGAGGTAATTAAGGCAAAACGCACAAATATACACAAGTACCAATGGTTACAAAATTCTGAAGTAAATCAAACATCATAGAATGTCCCGAGGCAAAGAAATGGTTCGAAGACTTTCACAGTTCTATTTCATCTCGTCCCGCCTCTGCCAAAAGATGATACGGTACCAACAAAGAAATCATTCACCTCGTCTCGACATAAATTATTCAACCAAACACCTCAGCAACGTGATCTACATGATTATTCAACCAAACACCTCGGCAACATGATCCAAAAGATGATACGACACCAACAAAGAAATCATTCAACGTGATCACCTCGTCACTTCATCAAATCTCTTCACATCGACAGCTTAAACTAACAAAGCTCGACGTCATTATGGCTCGGCAGTTAATCTCTATCCCAAAATTGTCACCTCGTCACAATCACTTTTGAGTCTAACGAGCTGGAGGGGAAACTGTTCGGGTCGGATTCCACCAATTCGAGATTAACCGTCTGAAAATGAGTAAGTATGGATAGCCAAGAGAAGAGTGATATCCGTGCATTTTACAATCTTGAGTCTCATATTTTACTTTGTTTTCTGTGTTTCATCTTATTTTCATTATATTTACATTGCATTTAGGTCCAAATAGTGTCTCACTGTATATTAGATATCCTAGGTTGTGTTTGTGTTATTTTTGGCTTGCTGGAGCCTTTTCAGGTGTTTGGGAATGGCTTGGATCAGCTTGGATCAAAGGAGACGCTTGGAGTTCGAAGAAAGATCGAAAGAGGAGCAAAAAGAGCAAAATGGACGTCTGATCGGTTTCAAACCGATCTACCAAACCAATGAAGATCCTCTGATCAAGGCGATGTGTCTGAAAGCTCCAATCCGATGAATGCCTTTCCCTTTTAATTAGATTGGGAGCTCGTAATGAAAGTTATACGAAATTGAGTTAGATTTCCACTGGAATTGGTTTTATATCATTTGCATCAGCAGTTCAAGAGATGCGTTTGTTTTACTGAAGACATATCATTACCAGAAAATGCAGCGCAATCCGAAGCGGCTGAAAGATCATGTCGGTTGGAAGCCTTACCATACCCAACTTAATCTCAAATTTGGACACAAAGTAGAAAATTGAGTTAGCTTCGCGTAAGCGTTGGATTCGTGTCATTCAGGGATGTGGTTCAAGAGCTATGGCATATTTTGTGAAGACGCATCAAACCGATCGCCAAGGTCGATGCCACCATCAAAAGTCAATGGAATGAAGCGGAATCGGTTGAAAACCGATCCCACAAACCGATGCCGACGTTTTTAGCCCTTTTTTGCATTCAAGTCATTTTTACTCATTAAACAAAGAAGTTTTCTTCCCCACACGAAAAGTCTTCTTTTTTTGAGACTAGGGAGAGCTCAAGAACACGATCTTCATGTATATGCCACATAAGGGAAGATTTCTTCACTTTTGTTATATATTATGTCTATTTGATTCTTCTTCTTTCTTTTCTATGGTGTACTTTTGTGATTTGTGTTGTTTTTGTGAGTTGACTTTTCTGTGTTCTTCATGTTCTTGGTGTTCTTGTGAATACCTTTTTGTTGGATCATGTTTAGGCTTGATTTGGATAGTTTGATGATTGCTTGTTGATGTTTAG
This sequence comes from Eutrema yunnanense, assembly GCA_002933935.1. Taxonomy (NCBI): domain Eukaryota; kingdom Viridiplantae; phylum Streptophyta; class Magnoliopsida; order Brassicales; family Brassicaceae; genus Eutrema; species Eutrema yunnanense. The sequence continues at coordinate 120,320 of PKML01057014.1, read as the reverse complement.
GCTTAGATAATCATTTGTTCACATGTTTAGACGTGATCTTAATGCTAGAGTTGAATTAGCTAATTAATATCTATATCAGGGACAATTTTCACTCGGAAGATATTTGGTAGATGGTCTAGGAAATTTCTAAACATGCTTTTCATTCTTAACTGATGGCCATCGTGATTAAGGTGAATTGTTGGCTTAAAAAGACTTACGTTTTTTTTATTGTTGATAGTTTGGTTGCAATTGAGAGATTAGCTCATTCAAATTATCAATAAAAGATTAGCATCATGAGAGTGAGTTAAGCTATTTGTGTGTTACTTGCCAAAGAATGAATGTGCATTGAATGTTTATGCATCATTAGTAAATTGTCTTGATGGTTAGATGATGGTGATTTAGGATGATCTTTGTTAAATCTTTCACTTAGGTTCTTAGGTTGATTCTTAATGCTAGATTCGACATGATAAACCGAAGTTTAGAACTGCATCTAGATTAGGTTGTTCTAGTTTGGCGTGACAAACGAAACTAGAGCTACACCCTAGGAATTTTAGTCTCATCCCATGCATTAGGGATAGATTGAGTAAACGGTGTTAGTGTTAGATTAGGTTTGTTCATTCGATTCTTGAACTTAGGCATTTCACACCCGAAACGAGTTAGATGAATTGCTTGAACCGAACCTTTTGTGAGCTTTACATATCATGCACAATTGGTCATTGATGTTTACTGTGTTTAGTGAACTAAATGAACTTGTGATTAATGCTCATCGATTATTTTTGATTGCAAACGAGAGTTTAGGATAATCGAGTAATTGATGAAGAGATTGATACCACGAGAGTGGATTAGTCTTATGTTAGTGTTCCATGTTCTAAGATAGTGTTTAATGCTTCCAAATTATTCATTGTTTGATTGTTAATCATCTCTTTGATAGTTTAAGCCATGATCCAACGTCTTTCTTTTTTCATCTATTTTCTTTCTTGCATTTTGATTTCTTTTTTCTTTTTTATTTATTTATATAAAACATAAAAACATGTTTGCTCTAACTTAGTTTGTTTCTCGTATCTTTGGTGTGTAAACTTTATTCCTTGTGGATTCGATCATAAAGTGCTACGATGACATACCGTTATAATTGCGGTATTGTGCATAATAGGTAATTGTGTGAGCCTAAAAACCTCACATAATCAATTTGGCACTGTTGCCGGGGAGGAAACCGTTACTAATTGTCTTTTAGTTGTTTTGGTTTGCTTTATTTGAGTCATTGCATTGCACATATTATATTGCATAGAAAAACACAAAAAAAAAAAAAAAAATAAAAAATCCAAAAAGATCATGTAGTTAGTCCCATCTTCATATTAGGATTGAGTCTAGAAACATTTGGGATTACATTCATATGCATGCATAGGGAACGATGATTAAACACTTGAAAATTGAAAGCATTGCCCTTGTTAAACATGTTATGATGCATGAACCGCTTTGAAAAATTAGAAAATCCATACTTTGATCCATTGGCTTGCATGTATTTGATTAGGATGAATCTTGCTGTGATTTGATTCCCACTCTATTTATTTGAACCTAAATTGAACAATAATTCTCTTGCCTAGGGGTTCGAAAAGCATTCTCGTGGTCTTAATATATATACTCGAATTTTCTTATCCACTTTTCCACTCTTGTGCTAATTCGGGTAGCTATCCTCATTTTAAGGGTAGTTCCCCACCTAATGACATAAGTCAATTCTTTCAAACCCTTGTTATTTGTGAGTGAGGCATTTTTCTTGAAAATGCATACAATTGAAAAATCTTGAAAGAGAAAGGAACCACAAAGCTTATCTTCCTTAGACAAGTAACTTGGGTATTGGGTGAATGATGAGTGAAGTGAGGGAGATGGTGAGAGAAAATCGGGTAAAGGTTAAAGAAAGAGCCTAAGATGGGAAAAGAAAGCAAGAAACTCTAGGAAAGAAGCAAATATTCAAGGTTGTCTAAACTCTCGGTTAATAAAGAAAAGAAAAAGAATAAGAGTTTAGACTAAGAGAATAAATCCCCCTAGAGTGTTGATAAAAGGAAAAGAAATGAGGTTGTGTACAATGTATATATCTAGCCAAAAGAGCTTTGGGTTTTACTTATGGGATGAGAGATGCAATGTAATGAGCTTAAGACGAGAGATTAGAAAGCTAGGATAGGATGGAAGTTATTCTTTGATGCATATTTGTTCCATTCCTTCCTTGCTTTTTCGTTTTGTCATGCATTACGTTTTCATGAGAGTAAGTCACCCAAAAACTTGAACTTCCTCATACATTATGCTTTTAAACCTTTTCATCCCAAACCGATTGAGATGATTGAGATTCCCTTTGCGAGACCGCACTTATACCAAAATTAATGGATGTCAAAGAGTTGGTTGATAGGAATGCTAGTGAATTCTCAAGTCTTAGGTACTAGAGTAAAAGATTCAAGTTGCGAAAGGTACGGAGAAGTTTGTGAGAGTAAAAGCGATTTTAGCATCATGATATTCTTACCAAAGGACAATGAGTTGAAAGTTTCATGTGTTTCCTTTTGGATATGAGTCTCCGGCTTCAAAACTTTCTTCTTGGCTTACTTTGCTTTATTCGCTTGAGGACAAGCAAAAAGCAAGTCCGGGGGAGTTGACATCCGTGCATTTTACCATCTTGGGTCTCATATTTTCCTTTGTTTTCTTTGTGTTTCATCTTATTTTCATTGTATTTACATTGCAAGTAGGTCCAAATCGAGTCTCATTGCATATTAGATAACCTATGTTGTTTTTGTGTTTTTTTTTTCTTGTTGGAGCTTTTTTCAGGTGTTTGGGAGTGGCTTGGATCAGCTTGGATCAAAGGAGACGCTTGGAGTTCAAAGTAAGATCGAAAGAGGAGCAAAAAGAGCAAAATGGACGTCTGATCGGTTTCAAACCGATCTACCAAACCGATGAAGATCCTCTGATCAAGGCGATGTGTCTGAAAGCTCCAATCCGATGAATGCCTTTCCCTTTGAATTAGATTGGGAGCGTGTAATGAAAGTTATACGAAATTGAGTTAGATTTCCACTGGAATTGGTTTTATGTCATTCGCATCAGCAGTTCAAGAGATGCGTTTGTTTTACTGAAGACATGTCATTACCAGAAAATGCAGTGGCAATCCGAAGCGTCTGAAAGATATTGTCAGATGGAAGCCTTACCGTACCCAATTTATTCTCCAATTTGGATACAAGATATAAAATTGAGTTAGCTTCGCGTGAGAGTTGGATTTGTGTCATTTAGGCTGTGGTTCAAGAGTTATGGCCAATTTAGTGAAGACGTGTCAAGCCGAAAACTCAAACTGATCACCAAGGTCGATGCCACCATCAAAACTCAATGGAATGAAGCGGGATCGGTTTCAAACCGATCCCACAAACTGATGCCGACGTTTTTAGCCCTTTTTTGTATGTAAGTCATTTTTACTCATTAAAGAAAGAAGGTTTCTTCCCCTTGGTGTTCTTGAATGGATCTTCATGTATATGCCACAAAAGGGAAGATTTCTTCACTTTTTTTATATATTATGTCTATTTGATTCTTATTCTTTCTTTTATATAGTTTACTTTTGTGATTTGTGTTGTTTTTGTGAGTTGACTTTTCTGTGTTCTTCATGTTGTTGGTGTTCTTGTGAATAGCTTTTTCTTGGATCATGTTTAGGCTTGATTTGGATGGTTTGATGATTGCTTGTTGATGTTTAGGCTTAGATAATCATTTGTTCACATGTTTAGAAGTGATCTTAATGATAGAGTTGAATTAGCTACTCAATATCTAGATCATGGACAATTTTCACTCGGAAGAGATTTGGTAGATGGTCTAGGAAATTTTTAAACGTGCTTTTCATTCTTAACTGATGGCCATCGTGCTTAAGGTGAATTGTTGGCTTAAAAGGACTTACATTTTTTGCTTGTTGATAATTTGGTTTCAATTGAGAGATTAACTAATTCAAATTATCAATAAAAGGTTTAGCATCATGAGAGTGAGTTAAGCTATTTGTGTGTTCCTTGCCAAAAAATGAATGTGCATAGAATGTTTATGCATCATTAGTAAATTGTTTTGATGTTTAGATGATGGTGATTTAGGATGATCTTTGTTAAATCTTTTACTTAGGTTCTTAGGTTGATTCTTAATGCTAGATTTGACATGATAAACCGAAGTTTAGAACATCATCTAGATTAGGTAGTTCTAGTTTAGCGTGAGAAACCAAACTAGAGCTACACCCTAGGATTTTTGGTCTCATCCCATGCATTAGGGATATATTCTAGTAAACGGTGTTAGTGTTAGATTAGGTTTGTTCATTCGCTTCTTGAACTTAGTCATTTCACACCCGAAAGGAGTTAGATGAATTTCTTGAACCGAACCTTTTGTGAGCTTTACATATCATGCACAATTGGCCATTGATGTTTACTTTATTTAGTGAACTAAATGGACTTGTGATTAATGCTCATCGATTATTTTCGATTGCAAACTAGAGTTTAGGATAATCGAGTAATTGATGAAGAGATTGATACCACGAGAGTGGATTAGTCTTATGTTTGTGTTCCATGTTCTAAGATAGTGTTTAATGATTCCAAATTATTCATTGTTTGATTGTTAATCATCTCTTTGATAATTTAAGCCATGATCCAACGTCTTTCTTTTGTCATTTATTTTCTTTCTTGCATTTTTATTTCTTTTATTTTTATATAAAACATAAAAACGTTTTTGCTCTAACTTAGTTTGTTTCTCGTATCTTTGGTGTGTAAACTTTATTTCCGGTGGATTCGATCCTAAAGTGCTACGATGACATACAGTTATGATTGCTGTATTGTGCATAATAGGTAATTGTGCGAGCCTAAAAACCTCACCTAATCAAAGAGGGAGACGACCGAGCCGAGGAAGACGGCCGAGCCAACACGGAGAGGAAGATGATCGAGCCGAGAAGTAGAAGAAAGCAACCGAGCTAAGGGCCATATTGGCCCTATTTAGTTCGCCTCGGTCAATTCACTTCATGCAAAGCGTGATCGAGCCGAGGCGAAATTAGTACCTTTTCTCAAACCAAGCCAAGACCAGATCAAGATTACGCCGAACCGGTTCGTCTTGGTAAATATAGCATGGGCCAAGCCCAGCACTTCGTGGGCCGAGTCGCAGTAAGGCTTAATGGGCCAAGACGAACATCACCTGTCGAACTCAACGGGCCAAACCATGAGCCCATCAAATGACCTAGGTTATTTGTCGTCCTAGGAGATGATCTAAGGTAGTGGCCGCCCAAAGGAAAATCAAATATTCCATATTTTATCAGAGATCCTCACCTACGAAACTTGTATAAATATATTAAGTGTCATTCCTAAACACACAAGCTTTGGACCGAGAAAAACATCTAGCAATATCTCTTTTATGCAATCGCTTTTTAAACGCCAATAATAAAACCATCTTTCGATCTCTTCTTTGTGTTTCCTTCGTTGAATCTTCTGTTCCCTTAAAAGTCATTACAAGAATTGATTGTGCAAGTTTCGACTCCCACATGGATTTTATCTTGGGTTAAAGTGGGGTGGGCACATGTGTATTTTAGCCATCTCAACTAATGTAAACTTTAGGATTTTCTTTACAAAATTTTAAATATAAATATTATACCGGGTACACATGCACCCATAACTACAACACTAGATTCGTAGTTTTTGTATCTGGATTCTTACGGTTCTTACAATATTAACTCAATAAATCTGTTTTGACCGTATCGCTACAATAGGATTGAGAATTGCGACTTTACAAATGTTTTTTAAAACAATTTTCATAAAACGGTTTTTGCACATTTTTTTCAAACGTTATTTTAGATGGGTTAAAAACCAAAATTCAAACGTTTTAAAATGTTTTTTTTGTTTATAAACGATAACGGATTTGCGAACCGCTTTCTATAGCATTTACGTGAATCATTTTCGAAACGGCACCAAACGGTTTTGCAAATGATTCTCTAAACGATGTTAACTAAATTTCACAGAATCGTTTATAGAAAATGATGAAATAAACCGTTGTAGGTAAAAGCATGGGTGCTCAGAACCCTCGACAGTGCATAAACCGCCGAAGGTAGTATGGAGTACGCGGCACGCATGCACCCTGGGATAACCTTGTCGGGGGATTAAACATAAGCGACAAGAAAAGTAGGTGAAAATGCACTCGAGTATCCCGTACACGACCCGATGAAGGATCTGGGACCCGACCCAAAGGAACCAACGCAACTCAGTATACGAGCCCATGTCAGGTATTCTTATAAATAAAACCCTCACTTCCCGAATAGAGGAGGAGGCCAAATTTTTCGCTTTCCAAGAGAACTCTCTCTAAAACACTTAGCTTTACTTTGCCTTAAGGACGAAATCTCTCATCGATTCCAAGGGATATTCCATCTCAAGTCTGGTATATTCCGTCTCATCGCAGGAATATTCCATTCATCTTCAATTTCCTAAACACTTTCACTCAAATCTGTCCAGATATTTCGCGGATCCATCCTTCCTCAGGATCCGAAGTTACCCTAACTCTCTTTCCTATGTTTTTTCGACTCTTTCCCATTTCCAACTCCAATAATTGTGGTCTTCCATCTATTTTTTTGGCGTAATCGTTGGAAAGTCTTCGGAAAACATACCCAAATCATGTTTTCTGATTAGTTCCCCAAGTGGACGAAAAAACCCCTAAACAATTAGTGCATTTTAATTGCTCTACTTTTTCTTGTCTTCAAATCGTTCTACAACAAATCTAATATTCTTGTCTTACCTTTACTCTACTCTCATGGGTTTGAAGTACACATCCTCAGTCCTCAGTGGATTCAATCCCTAAATACTACAATACATCATTGTGCACTTGCATTATTTTAAGGGTTAAAACTTACAAACCAATCACACACCACCTCTCTTTGGCACCACATGGACCAGACTTACCCAAATCCTATCGAAGATAACATATATGATGCCTGATTTTAAAAGTTTCATTATCTCTTTCTTGACAACATCTTTGAGATTCAAATATAATTATCTATGATGTTCTATAGAAGTCATCGACTCATATTCTAGATATATCCTACGCATGCAAATGTATGGTGAAATCCATGTAACGCCATCTAGAGAAAATCTAATACTCTACAATATTTTCTTAATTCACACAAAAGCAAGGCAATTTCATTGGTGTTCCATCCAACATTGATGATTGCAAGGTACGTAGAGTTAGAGCCAAGAAATGTCTACATTAGCCCAATGGAAAGTGGTTTTAACTCGACTTTTGGAGCTTTCCGTTCGGTACAAGGATAAAGAGAATGTGTGTGACATTTTTCAGTAGGTGATTTTTCTATAGCTAATTTATCTATACTTACAAAAGCTACCGTCTTCCCATTATTACGCTAGAGCATATTTGCATATCTAGTTGTATCTTCACTCAAATACCCATGTTTACTCTCAGCCTGTCTCAAAACAATCTCCATCGGATCCTCTACTAAAATCTCATATGCCACTCCATCAATAGCCTTTGATACACAATCAACCCAAAATGTTCGTATATCCAACATAGGATTTTCCAGCACCCTTGACACGGTCGAAATTGTTAACGGTGTGTGGGTTTACCCTTTTATTAGGCTGCAAGAGTACAAAACGCATAGTAGTATTTAGGGATCGAATCCACGGGGTGACGTTGTCTAATTTCTAACGATTTCTAAGTTGTGTCTACACGTAAACTAATTTTGGAGGTTTTGTTTGTCACGATTATAGCTAGAAAAATAAACTAAATTAAGCAATGAAATAAAACAGAAAGTAAGCAAGCAAATGATTAAAACGAGGTTGTAAAACAATTAAACGAAATGTAAATGATAAGCTCAAATTAATACCCTAAAAGTACTAAAGCTTTGTCGATTGTAATACTTAGGGATCGAGTCCACAGAGACTCAAGAAAACACACAATAGATTTTAATGATTGAATTAAGCTAAGTGATCAATGGAATTGAAAGAAAATACGTAAATTAAGCAAGTTGTAATTCGATTGGAAGAAAGATAGGTTCAAGGTATTTCTCAGGAAATCAATGAATGCAGATAAACTAACTAATCAGGGTTCAGCTTACGCACAACTCTTGAACTCAAATCACTAAAGTATAATTAACCAATTCTCGTTGCGAGAATTATCTAAGTCTAAATCCTAGAATTCCAAATCTCTTTGCGAATCCTAAAGTCTAAACCAGCTTTTAGTTCATGTTTGATTTGTTCACAAAACAACTAAACCAAATCTCTTTGCGAATAGTTATTTTGCTCACTCTAAGTTCTATCAGATTACTCAATTGCACTGTCGTGCCTAATTGATTAACCTAAGATCTAAGTTCCTGGTGATCAATCTAGAATTAGCTTTGAGAACAACCTAAGGTGAAGAACTAATTCAGATTATGAACCCTAAACAACTAATCAACCTAGCATTCAAAGAAGTCCCTTATGAGAACCCTAAACCTACAGAAGATCTACTCAGACATGGAGATTGAAACAATAAACATGACTAAATAAATACTTGAATAAATTATAAACAAGAAGTAAAACAAGGGTTCGAAATCTTCTCTCGGACGAACATAGTTTCAGACTTGTCTCCCTCAAAAGCTCTCTCACAAAAACCAAAGTAGAATAAAGCTTGAATGAATTGTCCTCGCCAAAGTGGCTGAAAAACCTAATAAATAACCTAAAACACGTTCTGGGGCTTATTGTAAATAATAAAGTCTTCTGGGGCAATTTGTAGTTTCTCAAATCTTCAAAAGTCGCGATCCTTATGTTTATGCGACGAGTATCGATTGATACAATAAGTGTATCGATCGATACTCAGGCATCAAATCGGTGTCTCAGCTACAGGATCTCTGCTTGGCTCCAAAAAGCTCCAAAATGCTTCGATATCTCCAACAATGCTCCAAACGTACCTAAAACCTGAAAAGACTCTAAAATACTAGAAACACTCTATAAAAAGGACTTATATCATGGCTTAAAACGGGTAAAAACTATGATATATCAACTCCCCCAGACTTAGCATTTGCTTGCCCTCAAGCAAAATAGAAAACTAAACCAGAGAAAGAGGTTTGAAAACACGGAGACTCACCTGTTCATGAACCATCGCAAAGACCGTTTTCCCAAGCACCCAAATGTCACCTAACCCGCTCCGGATCTAACCCCCATGTACTTCTCCGTAGACATTCACAGCTTTCCCAGACTCCACACATTATCTCGCATCATTGTTCAAATAAAGCCATAATCGCCAGTTTCATCGCTGTAGCCAATGTTCAAGAACCTTCTAGATTCTTTACCATACAATATCATGACAAAAGAATTACCCAATTCACACACTTTTTGGTATTGTTTTCTTTCCCCCAGAATTGTTTCTCATTATGTTCTTTCTATCTTTTTTTAGATCTGCATATACACATTAAGGTCCGAAACGCGAGTATTGATGGTGTTTGCCACTGAATCCCCGGTTTTTCCCTCTCTATGTATCAAAGGCGTAGACGAATAGTGGTATCACGGGAAATTTTCCTAACCTCGCTTCCAACCTTTGTGTGATCATTCATTCACAAGTAGAATAATGGGATCGCTGGAAATTTCCCTAGCCCTCTACTCAGAAGAAAATCATTTCATCTTTTCATGCTCTTATTTATTAACTTATAACAGGGGAGAGAGATACCATTACTTTAAACACATGGGTTCCTTTGTCAGATATGAATGATGAATCAAGCTCTATAGACATCAACCACATCGATGAAGTGCTAAAATTTGGCTCAGGCTTCAATGGACTCTGCTGGAGACATGGGTGTTTTCTAGTCAACTGGTCAGTCTTTGGATTTTTCATTAGTCGATCTAGAACTGATCATGTAACACTGGTCACTCCAAAACAAAATCCGAACAATAGATTCAAGCACATGATCATCATCTCCAACAAATTTTGACTAAATAAAACAAATTTTGACGCAAAAACGACTGACTCTAAGAAAAACAAAAACAATGTCAGCAACTACCTCCCCTAGACTTGAACAACACTGTCCCCATTGTTATCTAACCTAAGGTTGGTGAAAGAAAGCAAGAGAACTGAGTGGAATTTAAAAGAAGAATAAGTTACCGATCTGGGACATGGGTATCGACCGACACATGCCTGGTATCGATCGATACCAGGCGTAAATTGACAAAGGAGACTTCTCTTCAACGACCAAGTGACAAATGTTGCTTTCAATTACGTCAAGGGATCCGAATGTGACATGGTTAACACTGTTAGACCACCCAAAAACAGGTTAAAAGCAACGAGATATCATAATGCATAATGCAACAAAGTTCAAAATCAAAACAAGCTGACAAAACAGACTCAAAAATTCAAAAGAAAAGAAAAAGAAAAGAAAAGAAAAAGAAAAGTGAACCAGATAGAACAGAGAACTAATCCTCATCAGAATCATCATCTCCAGCGGTGTGGGATGGTCCTTCTCCAGATGGTGAGCGTGGACGAGATGGTGCAACGCAACCGCATCGAGAAAGAGTAGACATAGCGTTCCAGATACTCTGGAAACTCTCAACCACATACCTCTGAAAGGTGTCTGTATCCAAAGGAATCGCAGGTGGTGGAGACAAAGTACTTGCAGAAGATGGATGATGACGTGCTTGTCGAGATCGACCTCCAGCAAGGTCAGGTATTGGCTCATCCTCAGCAGCAGCAGGTGCTCTAGTGACTGGTGCATGACGTCGAGTAGTAGGCGCAGCTATCAACAGATCCTCACTAGGCTCGAAACGCAGCAGCTGTGGAGTGTCACCAATGTCTGTCAGCCCTCTGCTGGGGAGCTGAACCAGAAAATCTCCATCTGCGGTAGAGAAGTACTGACACGATCCTCCCAAGGATTCTCACTCGAAGTTGGTAAAAGGGGATAAGCTTTGCTTCTATGAAACCGAAAAGCTTCAAAGAACAAAGGATGTGGATTGAATGGTCTCACAAGGGTTGCGGAAGGCCCTTGATATTCCACAATCGATTCTCAAGGATATTACTCACCAAAAGAATCGAAGGTTTTTGTTGAATATTACTCATCAACAAGATCTAGAAATTCAGAAAGGTTTTTGATAAAAAGTCTAGATAAATTTCACAAATGAGGTTACAAGGAATTTAAAGAAAAACAAAAGACTTGCATGAAGGAGAGAGGAAACAATAACTCTCCCTCGAAAATGACACAAGAATTAAACTTAGTTTTGAAATTTGAAATATAACCCTTTCTCTTCCTCTTTCAAATTTGAAGTTGATGGCTTCATGGGCTTGGATCAACAAATGGATTTTATTGGAAGTGATCCAATTGCCCATTAAAAACCTCTCTTTGGAAAACCCAATAGGAGAAAACCAAAGAGGAGGAAAATAGCACAATTAAATCACTTAGCCATTTGTTGATCTACTTGGGCTTGAATTCAAAACCAATGAGGTTCGAAAACACTTCTTCAACCTAGCCCAAGCAACCTGGTCGAGTCCCACTTGATGGAATAATTTCCCCGAGACTTTCTTGAATCGTTTGGCTTTAGCTTTGTTCTTCGAATAAATTGGTTTTCCCTCGATCGATGTCCCACTCGGATTTGGTAGTTCCGGTGCTTGGTTAGTTAAGCTCGAAGGAGTTTTCTTAAAATCAATCAAAAGAACTTGCTTTTCTTTTTGTTGAAGAAGGTTAAGAGATTCACTTACAAATTGTCTTACTCTTTGATTTAGGATTAGCTTTATCTTTTTGAATTTCATTTGGTGTCATCGAAATCAGACTAATCTTTCCTCCTTTGTACTTAAACAAAAATCGGTTATTTTGACCGTCATGGATCCCTTGACGTTTCTTCTGCCATGGTCTTCCAAGAAGAATGTGACATGATTCCATTGGTAAGACGTCACAAAGCAACTTGTCTTCATACTTTCCAATGGATATGGAAATAGTCACTTGGCGGCTCACTCTTAAATTGTAATTATCATCGAACCAAGTGTGCTGCTCCTCCTTCAATCCGAGCTTCCGAGCCATATAGTCGCTTACCACGTTGTTGCAATTTCTCTCATCGATCATGAGGCTGCATACCTTTCCTTGAACATAACACCTTGTGTAGAACATCTTCGAACCTGAAACAAAATAGCAAAGAAATCACCAGCAACTAGTCCTTACAAGAATTTAATCAACAAGAATTTTTAGACAATCGAAAAAATCTAACAACCCTAAATTTTAATGCAATGACGAGTTTTTTTTATTTGAAGATGAAGAGACACTAAAATAATTTTCGACCAGAACTGAATCTAATCGACAAGTGATGAAGCTAGACACACAGCACACACCAAAACACTCGATCTAAAAAAAAATCAAAAGACTCAAATATGAAGAACAAATCCAAATAAACTAGATGAACCCTAATTAATTATTATTATTATATATATTATTTTTTTATTTATGATGCACACGAAATTAAATGAACACCTAAACAAAGATCTAGATGCGAAAATTACAGAAAATAAATAAGAACAATTGCAACACAAAAATCAGAAGATGAAAAGACTCAAAAACAAAATCGCAAACAAAAATAAATAAGGAACGAAAATACCCGAGTTGTGGAGTGGTGCTCTGATACCACTTGACACGATCCTCCCAAAGATTCTCACTCGAAGTTGGTAAAAGGGGATAAACTTTGCTTCTATGAAATCGAAAAGCTTCAAAGAACAAAGGATGTGGATTGAATGGTCTCACAAGGGTTGTGGAAGGCCCTTGATATTCCACAATCGATTCTCAAGGATATTACTCACGAAAAGAATCAAAGGTTTTTGTTGAATATTACACATCAACAAGATCTAGAAGTTTAAAGGGATTTTTGATAAAAGACTAGATAAATTTCGCAAATGAGGTTACAAGGAATTTAAAGAAAAACAAAAGACTTGCATGAAGGAGAGAGGAAACAATAACTCTCCCTCGAAAATGACACAACAATTAAACTTAGTTTTGAAATTTGAAATATGACCCTTGCTCTTCCTCTTGTTTATTCTTCTTGGGGCCACAAATTTGAACTCCTTATTGGGCTTAGAAATGTATCCTGGATGCCACACAAATGTTTGCAAGCTCCTAAACTAAGTGGGCCAAGCATCCTTCAAGCATAGCACCAGTTCGACCCTCTTAGACAAATGGGCAATAACTTTGTGGTCCAATGTCCATTTCTTGTGATCTTGGTCTTGTTGGAAACAGAAAAGATTAATGAACATTCTCCAAGTGTATTCGTAGCTATATCGTACCTGAGTCGGGCTGTGTGACTCGATCTTTGGCATTGACGCGCACTGGGTGCTGAAGCATATCCGTGGACTTGTAAATTCTATCGCTTCCAAGTCAGAACTGATTTTGGAGTGAATATAATTTTCACAGATGCTCTGATGAATCAAGATTCCAGAACAATTTAGTTTGTAGTTTAATTCCTTCTGGTTTGGTTGGAAGAATTCTTTGAACGCCCGTATGTCCAATTCACGTCGGCTGGGATTCACTTGTCTTCGAAGTTGAATAACTTCTTCACCTGAACTCGGAATGGATTGATTCAACTTCGAGGAGTGCTCTATTAGAGGTGACGATGTAGTACAAGTGGTGGTTGGGCCATTCGAGTTGATCACGGACTTCGTTGGTGCTGAACAAAGCACATGGTTCTTCTCGGGTGGTTCCATTATCATATCAAATACCAACGTCGCTGAGGTTTCAGCCACCTCAGGTTCTGCAAATGCTGCTCATCCATGAGAATGCATGTAGTGAAGATTGAGCAGCTCGCAGTACTGATCCCAAAGTGCTGGAAGATAGGTGTGAGAAGACTCCCAACAGACTCGGTCTTCCTAGCGGTACCCCTCGTACTCTTGCCTACAAAAGGCTTGGTCTTCAAGGAGACCAAGTGATGTGCGAAAACAGCTCCCAGGTTGACCTCTGTAAGCTCAGGCCACTCGTAATCCTCTCCTGGAATGATGTCTCTAATAGCCATGGCCAGCACCAGAAGCTCAGACACTCTCATCTTGTTCGGCTCCATTTTGCACAGAAATGTGTTACTCAGAATCCTAACCAAGCAACGCAGGATTGGGTGGCGTACATCCATCTGAGTGGATGTCTTAGAATGATAGACACTAGTCCCAAAGTGCGCCCAGAAGGTATGCATGTCAGGGTGTGATGCAGGAAGGGCAACTTTCCTAAAGGCTCTCCTGAAGCCATAGATGTCACAAAGATCAGGGATTGGCAACCTATACCTCACTCCGCGAATCATGAAGGTCAAGGGACCCTCCTGTGCGTCCCTTAGGACCTCGTCCTGGTAGTAGACGCGGACAGACGCCATGAACTGACGAACCAAGTCTGGATATAAGTCATACTGCCGTGTGGCAATAGTGCCCAGACTAATCCTCGCGAGCAAACACTAGAGCTCACCGTCTAGACCAAAACGACGCATTGTGACTCCATCAACAAATCGAGTGGGTTGCACATCAATGCCCAACCAACCGTTGTAGTGCAACGTATCATAATCATCCCAGTCTTCAGAGACAAGCCTGTAGACGCATTTTGTACTCTCAGCGATCTCTCTATATGTTCCCTCCCAAAGTCTGTTGCAAGGAATCTGATATGTGCATATTCTACATGTATTTAACACGCAATTCATATAGATTTAAGATCATTTACTTGGATCTTCATGGCATATCATACTTGTTTTGTCTCATTTAGAGTTTTAGGGTTCTAATACTAGGTCCTACAGTGTCTTGCATCACTACAAGAAATATGTACATTGTTAGCACATTATAAGCGCCATAATAGGTAATAGATAGCGTTTTCATAAACGCTAGGACATGAAGAGCTATCTTAGGGTGGTCCGATATTATAGCGTTTTTTTGTATGCTATTATAGATCATTTTACTATAGCCTTAATTGAATGCTTTAATATACATTTTTGTAGCAGATGTTTAATGTTGTTTTATATTGTGTTGTAGCACTTTTTACGTGCTACATTATAAAATGATGATTTGCAATATTATTTCAATATATTTGACCCTTATTTTGAAGCATATAATAATTTTATATTTCCAATATATATTCAGAACTTGTTTCAAAAACATGTTTCTTTCCATAGATCATCAAAAGATACATAATTGTAATTTTACATAAATCAAAATCAAAAGAAGATCATCAAAAAGCTACTTGCTACTTTCCTTCACCATCCATCATGTTGACTTCGATCTATACAAACTGACCATAGAGCTTTCAGAAGCGTAGGCATCATACGACCAAACATAAGTGTGTTATACCTTGTTGAATTCCATGTTCTGTTGCTTTAGAGCATCTGCAGGCGTAGTCATGCCTATGCCATCGTTTTGATGCTTCTCCCACCCACCATGGTCAGCTAGGCTTCTACCAAGTACTTTTAAAACCGCAATAAGCCCAACAAGCACCACGGATGCAATACCCTGCAATTTTACACAGACAAAACAATTTATTGCTAGTCAGCTTTTAGAAAATTCACAAATTCAAGCACATGAATATTTGATCAAAATAATTCTTAAAACAAAAATGACAAATACAACTAAGTTTTCACCGATATCAGGTGCTTGAGTCTGAAACATAGAAAAGAAAGTCAACACGAATATAAAAATATGAAGACAAATGAAATATGTGTCAAGTTTTTGTTTCAGTTTCACCTGTTGAATGCAGAAAACCAGGCTTCACCGCTTGAATCAGAGACTTTCACCGCCATTATATACCTAATCAACACCATTAAGTACACAATTAAAGCAAACAAGATCCAATCTCTATTATTGAATGTGATTTTTATGAATCCCATTTGGGATCATCTCATTGTCATTCTTCCTCCTAATGCTCATCGTAGGAGAAACACTTTGGACAACGCCAATAACATCTGAAAATGAAATAACATTCATGTGGCTAATTATAATCATAAACCAGTAATATTTACAAACAAGAAGAGTTCTATATAGGACATGGCTCTTACCAACAAGCTCCTTCTGATTCACGTATGCACCCAACTCATCAATGGGTACAAAGTTGAATTTTGTTTCAGGGACAAACATTTCTTCGTTCCTAGCTTCTTCAACCTCTGCATTCTCATTAAGAGTCATCTCATAATCATTCTGAACCGTCTTGAACTGCTTATTGGCAAGCATAAGTGATCCCCTCGATATATAATACACCTTTCCTATCTGGAATGTGTCATAAAACTTCCTTGCGGCTGAGTTAAACATCGTTGCCTGAATCTGTGTTCCCTGGATTTCCATCGATAAAGAAAATCAATCACCACATAAAGGGTAGGACAATAATCAGAGCTAGAGAGTTTGTCAAAGCAGCCTTAGTTCCTCATCAGTTAGTTCTACATTAAAGACGCATCCTTTTCCTCAAGCATTTTTGTAAGTTCTCATGACTGCTTTGTTTGTGATACGGACTTTAATGGTCCAACTTCCTTGGTAAGTGTTTAAGGAAACAAGCGGATGAACCCTCCTGGTCATAGCCATTCTTGCAGCTGGCGCAGCACTAGAAAAAAACCACAGAGGTCGTTTAAGCAACATTCATAACAACTTGACAAAGAATATGAATCAAACAAGTTAAGAAAGATTGGCCTACTTTCCCCTCTGTTCATTGATTATATGTGAGGCTGATTTCACAACAAACTTTTGCTTCGATTACAACATTATGCCGGTTGACGCTTTAAACTCCGCCTTTATCTCCGTGTCAAGTGCAGGAGCAACAGCCTGTTACAATCAAATATCTGAAGGAAAGAGATAGAGAAGGCATAAGATTAGATCTGTATTCTTAACAATTCTTTGATCGTCAAAGAAGCAGAAGATATTATCATTACTTTTCTTCTGATTTGCCTGGAATATCGTTGGTGGTATAAACAAGGAGACGAATCATGCCCAGATTTTGGATCTTTCCAGAGAATCACATGTCAAAAATCAGCCGCCTTGAACAAAACCCAGTAATATATTCTAATCTAGAGATTACTCAGACCTGACAAGACGCTAACAAAACCCAAATCTCAAACAGGGAATCAATCGCGAGAAACCCTAATCTATATAAAAAAGTAATCAAAGTAAAACCGATCCATAAAAAAGGGTAAGAAACTTACGTATATCAATTTCCAACAGGTTTAAGATCCACAACTCGAACGACGATCTCAGGTCGAAACGAGGACGAATCAAGGGATCGATTCAACAATACTGTCACAATACCATCTTGGGTCACTGAGTTCTCCATCTCTCTCTCTCTCTAATCTTTATCTCTTTTTCTCTCGAGGACAACCAAATCTGTGTGAGAAGCAAAATTGTGGTCTTCATACTGGTTTGCCAGCGACGGAAGACGAAATCGTGGCCGGTGAAACAGTGAAAGGGTTTCTGGTTGCGGCTACCTTCGACGGTCTCGACGGAGAGGATCGGGTCTGGAGAGTGACGAGTATGACATATTTAGGGATTTTGTTTCGATAGTGTAATTGAGAAAGGGGAGAAAATACTAAGTGTTGGGGCTCACTTGTTTTGGGCCTAATTATTGTCGGACTTAGTAAATTTTGTTTCGCGGTTACTGAAATCATATCTTAGTGTGTTATAAGTGCTATTATAGACTAATCAAAAAACCCAAATCATCTATTATAGCAGTTTTGAAATTCGTGCTATCCTACATTGCTATAAATGCTAAGATTTCTTGTAGTGCATGTTTTGGAGTCCTTTTTAGGTAGTTTGGAGGCATTTGACGGAGTTGGCTTAAGGCCATTCGGTTCGGGAGCAAGGGAAGCGGTTAAAGACGTTTGAGAGCTTTTTCAGCATTCACATCGATCATGCCCCCATTTACATCGATGCAACACATTGATGCTCAGCTTCAGGGGAATTCACATCGACCATGCCCCCATTCACATCGATGCAACAAATGGATGCAACTTCAGGGGCCTTAGCATCGATCATGCCCCCATTCACATCGATGCAACAAATCAATGCTCAGCTTCAGGGGAATTCACATCGACCCAGAACCTCCGACACATCGATGCAACAAATGGATGCAACATCAGGGGCGTTAGCATCGATCATGCCCCCATTCACATCGATGCAACAAATCGATGCTCAGCTTCAAGGGAATTCACATCGACCTAGAACCTCCCACACATCGATGCAACAAATGGATGCAACATCAGGGGCCTTAGCATCGACCATGCACATCGATTTGTGACATTGATGTCAATTCTGTAGCCCACTTTTCTTATAAATACCCATCTAAACCTAATTTTTATTTTATGCTTTTTCTTATGCTCAAAACTCTTACCTTTGAGAGAGTTTGAGATTTGTAAGAAGGATCTTTTGTTTTATGCAATTAAGTATTTGTTTTCATCAATCTCTTCCATCTATCTTCTTTCTATCTTGATTAAACAAACATCCATCCATGGAATCATCCTCTATCATAATCGATTTTGAGGTGTTCTTGATGGATCTTGAGTAGTCTTTTTAGGATCTTGAGATGAGGTAAATTAGGGTGATCTAAGGTTTGATTAGTGGTGTTTAGGGTTAGATAATCTTATATTCCTTCTTGTCTAGTGTCCCTAATCCTAGATCTAGCTTGAAAGAGTGGATCTAGATCATAAGGCATTTCATGCACACCAAGTGTTTGATGAAATGCCTTGATGAACTAGACAAGAGATTTATGCTCCTAACCTAAGACATTAGTTGTTTAGGGCATATCTTTGGTTGATCTTGTTATAATTCCTAATGCTTGCTAGTTGTTAATCCACAAATGATGATTTGCTAATGGACTTGATAATTAACATAGTGATTAGTTGCTTGAAAAAGAACTAATCAAGATTAGAGATCTATTTCCTAGGAATTAGCTTCTTGAGTGAATGAACACCACTATTAGATCTTGATCACCTTATATCAATAACCTTATCTCTAGTTCCGCCTTTGTTATTTGAATTACAACTCGTTTAGCATTGCTTTTGTAGGTTTGAATTTGGATACTTAATCATAAATCACCTTGTTTAGCTTAAATTACTTATGAATCTTGCACTCTTAGTAATTAGGACAAATCCCGATAAGGTTCGATAACCTCTTATGCTACAATTGCATTTAGAGAATTGACTCTAGAGATACCAAAATATCTTGTATCAACCAAAATATCTTGTATCAGAATCCTAGCCTTCTCGTTCCTCTTAGGACAAGGAGCCCTACATGTGACACAAGGAGCAGGCGGTGGTGATGGTTCTGACACTGGTGGTGGAGGGATTTTGCACAAGGAAGTATGCGGAACCTCACTGTTTTCGGACGCTCCATCAATCCGCACTCTGTAGTTGTCGTCGACTGGGCGACTATTCACTACACCTCTTTTCCAATGTAAACCATCCCATATCTTGACACGTTGACACAAACGGAATTCCGATGGGCGCGGGTTGGAGCTTGATGCATCATCCGTTCACGTTCTCTTTCGAGTGGACATCTGCAATCAAGGACAAAGAACACAGCAAACACAGAATAAGCACCGAATCCAACAACACAGCAACAATCATCAACACATTTCTCAAAATTTCATCATTGCACGTAGGGTATCGATCGAAACCAACAGGGTATCGATCGATACCCTGGCGATTTTCGGACCAGAAACTCAAAATTCAGCAAATCCGCAATTGCAAGCATACAAGCATAAGGGTGGGCTCAAAATTCCTCTAGAACAACTTAAGTAAGGCATATTATCCAGTAAATCAAGTTCTAAGAGGCAAAAATTTCAAAATCCCAAACCTTGTGTCCATGGAGTGAAAAATAGAAATTTGTGTGTCATACCTTGCGGATCGAGAGAATGGATGATAGAAATGGATAGAGCACAAAAATCCAACAAGGTTAGGCACCGGAATCACTCAAATCCGTGAAGAAACGACGATTTGGCGAATTTGGAATAGGGTTTTCGAAGGTATCGGTCGATGGGAACTGTGGAGAAGAGAGAAAACCCGAGGGTTTTAAAAGAGAACTTACATGTGCGTAAGGTATCGATCGATTTGGTCGATGCAAGTTATGTTTTTCCTCTTTTAACCTGATTCACCAAAGACACAAGACACAAAAACGAAAAATAAAAAGATAAAGACTTATATACAGACTCACCAGTGGGTTTCCTCCCACCAAGCGCTCGTTTAGCGTCATTAGCTTGACTGTACCACCGTTCAGGCAGTGGGTGCATCATCCATAGGCATTATGTGTCCTTCTGGAATCTCGGCGCTCGCCCAATAGTATTTCACCCTTTGTCCATTGACAGTGAACTCTTCGCTGGAAGGATTTGTCAGGAAATTTGCACCATGTGGTCTAACCTCCTTGGGGGCGGACCTGACCAACGAGAACGCAATTTACCAGGAAACAAATGTAAACGAAAGTTATACAGAAGTACCTGATCATTGGGTTCAAAGTGTCTGGAAAGGATTTTATTGTCGTGAATTGCCTTAGTCTTCTCCTTATACAGTTTCGAGTTCTCATACGCAAGATGCCTAATCTCATCGAGCTCATTCAGCTTGCCCACTGATCAATCGCTTCTCAGCAGCAGACTTGATGTCGAAATTCAGCAACTTTGTAGCCCATGCTGCCTTATGCTCGATTTCGACTGGAAGATGGCACGCTTTTCCATACAGTAAGTGAAACGGTGTAGTCCCAAGTGGTGTTTTGTAAGCAGTCCTATAAGCCCAAAGTGCTTCATCCAGCTTCACAGACCAATCCTTCCTGGTAACATTCACTATCTTCTCTAGAATCTCCTTGATCTGCCTGTTAGAAACTTCAACTTGCCCACTGGTCTGAGGGTGATAAGGAGTAGCAACACGATATTTCTTCTGCAACTTCTCGAAAACCTTGTTAATAAAGTGAGAGCCACCATCACATATCACAATTCGAGGTACTCCAAATCGAGGGAAAATAATGGTCTTAAACAGCTTAAGGACCACTGAAGAATCATTTGTTCTGCTAGCAATGGCCTCAACCCACTTAGACACATAATCCACAGCAACCAAGATGTATTTGTGTCCATATGACGAAGGGAAGGGACCCATAAAATTGATGCCCCAACAATCAAAAATCTCAACCTTAAGGATAAAATTATGTGGCATCTCATGTTTCTTACTGATCTTCCCTCTCCTCTAACACGCATCGCACTTGGAAACGAAGGCATGAGCATCCTTAAACATAGTAGGCCACCAGAAGTCTGCTTGAAGAACCTTGGACACTGTCTTGAAAGTAGCAAAGTGTCCAGCATAATCGGATCCATGACAATGAAACAAAACATTAGGTACCTCGGATTCAGCAATGCATCTCTTGTAGATACCATCAGAACAGTGCTTGTACAGGTAAGGTTCATCCCAAAAGAATCGCCTTATGTCACGCAAAAACTTCTTCTTGTCATATTTCTTGAGGTGCTTTGGCTCTGCATCAGCAGCGAGGTAGTTGGCGATATCAGTGTACCATGGTTGATCAGAATCAGCTGCAGCGACTAGATACCCTTCAGAAGCACCAAGGTGTTCAACAATCAAAACAGGTTCGGAAATCGCAGGGTATCGACCGACACCAGGTGAGTGTCGATCGATACCAAAACCTGCAATTCGTGGGAATCACAAAGTTTCAGCAAAATCCATTTGAAACTCAGTTTCAATGAAGTAAATGGACTCTTCTGGTAGTTGATCATCAATAGGCACGTCTGCATCGATCGGAATCCTCGAAAGATGGTCAGCAACCACGTTGTCTATTCCTTTCTTGTCCTTAACCTCAATATCAAAACCTTGGAGCAAAAGAACCCAACGACAAAGGTGAGGCTTGAGATCCTTATTCTGCATCAGATATTTGAGAGCAGCATGATCAGTATGAACAATCACTTTGCTCCTAATAAGGTAGGATGAAAATTTCTCAAAGGAGAAAACAACTGCAAGTAGTTCCTTCTCTGTGGTGCTGTAATTCCTCTGAGCATCATCCAATGTCATGTTAGCATAGTAGATAACGTCCAGCTTCTTATCCTTCCTCTGACCAAAAACTGATCCAAGAACAAAATCGCTAGCGACGCACATGATCTCAAAAGGCAAAGTCCAATCAGGAGGTTGCACAATTGGAGCACTCACCAAAGTCTTTTTAATCTCCTCAAAGGCTGCAAGACACTTAGGTGTGAAATCGAATTTGATCTCCTTGCATAGTAGAGCGGTGAGTGGGCGAGCTAGCTTGGAGAAGTACTGGATAAATTTCATGTAAAACCCAGCATGACCAAAGAAGCTTCGAATATCCTTCACAGAATTCGGTGGTTGGAGGCTTGTCATGACTTGAATCTTGGCTTTGTCAACTTCGTTCCCAGCTTCAGAAACCTTGTGCCCTAGCACGATGCCATCTTGAACCATAAAGTGACACTTTTCCCAATTAAGGAGCAAGTGTTTCTCTTCACATCTCTCTAGCACCTTGCACAAGTTATCCAGACAGCTCTTGAACGATGATCCATACACTGAAAAATCATCCATGAACACCTCCATAAAATCTTTAATCATTTCCGTGAAGATAGACATCATGCATGTCTGAAAAGTGGCTAGAGCATTACACAATCGAAATGGCATTCTGATATGCTCAAATTAATACCCTATTTAGATACTAAAGCAGTTGTTATAGTATAGCTAGGGGTCGAACACAAGGACTCACAGAAACACACAATATATTGTATAGGTGAGAATTACGCTAAGCAATCAATAATATCGAATAACATAATGTAAACTAAACGGTTGTGAATTCAATTGGAGGAAGGCGAGGTTCAGGGAATTTCTCAGGGAATCACTGAATGCAGATAAACTAACTAGCAGGATGCAGATTTAGCGTGGTTCTTGAACTCAAATCACTAAGATATAATCAACCAACTCTCGTTGCAAAGATTATCTAAATCTCAATCCTAGGAATTCCAAATCTCTTTGCGAATCCTAAGTCTAAATCAGCTTTTTAATCAGGTTTGACTTGTTCACAAAACAACTAAACCAAATCTCTTTGCGAATAGTTATTTTGCTCACCTTAGGTTCTATCAGGTAATTAATCGCACTCTCGCGCCTAATTTATTATCCTAAGATCTAAGTTCTAGGTGATCAATCTAGAATTAGCTTTGCAAACAACCCAAGTGAAGAACTTATTCAGATAATGAATCCTAATAACAAATCAATCTAGCATTCAGAGAAAACCCTATTGAGAACCCCTAACCTAACAAGGGATCTACTCAGACATGGAAATTGAAGGAATAAACATGTTTGAATAAATCATCAAATAAAACAGAAAGAGTAATAAGAGGGTTCGAAATCTTCTCTCAGACGAACATAGTCTCAGATTTGTCTCCCTCAAAAGCTCTCTCACAAAACTTAGAACAAAGTAAAACTTAGCCATGAAAGCGGCTCTAAAATCCTATTAATAACCTAAAACACGAATTGGGGTCTTCTTGTAAATATTAAAGTCTTCCGGGCAAGTTCTGCAATTCTTCAAACTTCATTAAAAGTCGCAACTCTTGACCTCCTCGATGGGTGTCGATCGATATCGAGGGGTATCGATCGATGCTTGACGCTTCGATCAGGTACTTAGTCACCAGACTTCAGTTTCGCTCCAGAACGCTCCATAAAACTCCAATATCTCTAATAATGCTCCAAATGTGCTAAAACCTGTAAAAGACTCTGTAATAGAATAAAGACTCGATAAAACGGACATATATCATGGCTTAAACGGGGTAAAAACCATGATATATCACATTCTCATGTATGCGAATGTGCCATAGGGACATGTAAAAGTCGTCTTCCCTTGGTCATCTAGATGTATCAGAATCTGGAAGAAACCTGAATACCCATCTAGAAAACAGTAGTAGGGATGACTAGCCAACCTTTCCAACACCCTGTCAATGAATGGCAATGGGAAGTGATATTTCCTTGTGGCTGCATTAAACTTTCTGTAGTCAATGCACATTCGATGCCCAGTGATAGTCCTAGTAGGGATCATCTCATCCTTCTCATTTTTCACCACAGTTATCCCTCCTTTGTTAGGAACAACGTGCACAAGACTGACCCAAGAACTGTCCGAGATGGCATAGATAACCCCTGCATCCAAGAGTTTCATGACCTCCTTCTTAACCACTTCTTTCAAGTTTGGATTCAGCCTCTTCTGATGCTCAACTGAAGCCTTGGACTCGTCCTAAGGATGAATCCTATGCATGCACAGGTCTGGTGATATACCTGAAATGTCATCAAGAGAATAGCCAAGAGCTTTGCGATACTTGCACAGCAGTAAGGCAATCTCTGCGTTGTTCAAAGAAGCATTAATAATCACTTGGTATGTGGTATTAGGACCCTAACCAATGTATTGCATCAAATGGACTTAGTCTAGAAAATTCTCACTAAAGTACTGCAACGCTAGTCCACGGTATCCGTCATGCAAAAATCTAACCATTCGAAACATACCTTTCATTTAACTAGCACTTAACATTCATTAAAAGGTTGCGTGATTCTTATCAAAATTACTAACCAAGACAATCGAGGTTAGGCATTAAGGGCATTTAGAGGTGAGGTTAAAAGTGTTTCGAGTTACCGTATTTTCGCCGGAGGATGCTAGATATTATGCAAAATAGCAAGAGAGAATGTAGCTGTTGATAACCACAGTTTCCAGTCACTTCCAACTCGCATAAGTGTAGTTGCGAATTCTTTCTTCTTCGGGACTTTTCTCCCTTTGACATAACTTTTCTATTTTCCCCCGGACTTAGATTTTTCTCCGGGAAACGCTTCTCACTCCTTATAAACGAAACATGGTTGCCTTGGCATTAAAATATTGATTCTCCTAAGACGCTTAGGCTTTTGTTTCATTTCCTTTCGGTTATATATATATATATATATATTTTATTTTTTTGAAAGGGGAAACGCCTTTGAACGAGAGTCTTAGGGAGGACGAAAATTATCAGTGATAAAAGATTTCCGAGGCAACTTTTAAGCTTGATTTGTTGATACCTCCATAACCGAATCCATCTAGTCTTACGTCTTCTCGAGTGACTAAAAACTGTGTCATTCCTCCCTCTCCGGCGTTTTTGCACATATATGCACATAAAACAACAAGAGAGGCAAGAGCGAGGTTCGAAAATAATGGCTAAGGTTTGGGGTGTGGTACCAGCTAAAGATGAACTGGCCATCTAGGACAACAAAAAGTGGTAAAAAGTAAAAGATGTCCTAGATGTATGATTCGTTGTCTCGCCTAAAATATTTGATAAGAAAATTAAATATAGATTAAGTTCAAATAAATTGAGCTAGTATATTCTGTCAGAAAGAATCTCTATGAGTCGAAATCCTATGGGGATGTCGCATTGCAAGTACTTTAGCTACCGCCTAGTCTAGTACCAAACCACAAAAGAGTTGGCACGTGGAGATAGCGTAGAAGCACACAGGTCGAAATCATCAAAGATTTTGTTTCAATGTTCCTGAAAACTTTTTAATAAAAATAGAAAAAGATTACATGAATTTTTTTAAATAAAGCGAAATATTAAATAAAATGGTTCAAAGAAAAGAAAATAGATTAGTAAATGATAAACATCATTCTCCAGACTTAAATCACACTGTCCCAGTGTGAAAAAGTTGGTGAAAAGATGGAAAATATATCAAAATAAATAAAAGAGTTCAAAAATAAAATAAAAATAAAAAGGTGAAAAGGGAATAAGATCGATTGAACCATGGTGGTGAAGTGCATGACTAGGCGTCGCCTGAGCCATCTGTCTCTGAGTCAGGCATGTTGCCATCCCACTGGTGATGCTCTTCGAGAAAGCGCATGAGACGCTTGTATTGTCTCTCTTGTTGTGCTATCTTCTTTTCTATGACTGCGTATTCTGGTCCGTGTGAGTGTGATGAGCTCGAGGGAGCGGATGGTGCACGGGCCTGTGATTGTAGAAGTAGTCGAGTACGCTCTGCAACTGCGTCTCGGTTGGCCTTGGCCACTAAAAACTCGCCAATAGTGTATGGTAGACGCGGGGTAGTAGATACATACACTACAAGAAAACATGCCTTTTTCGACGGTAATTTCCGTTAGAAATCCGTCAAAAAAGTCCCTTTCCGACATAAAATCTTTTGTCGGTTACAGCTCGTCGAAAATTGATTTCCGTTAAAAATTTTCTTAATTAAAATTATAACTAAACATAAAATTCATAATTAAATATTCTAAATAATAAAAATGATATTAAAAAAAATATGAAATTTAGTTCGGAAACAGATCGGGGAAGGCCTTCTTCATGGTCGCCTCGGTGAGCTCTTGACGGGTTGAGTTGTGAGCAGACTGAAACTCCTGAGGTGTGAACTGCAACACACCGACCTGCTCGTCACTGTCTTTCACCGTTTAACTGAGCCTCACGATTTCTTCTTTGTAGTCCGAAGCATACCGAGAAACCGAGGAAGAAGATTCTTCGGTCGGAAGTCCGCCTAACCCAGAAAATTGACCTTTGACTTGTCGAGTTTCCTATGAAAGTTTATAAAAATTACGGAAAAAAATTATTGAAATGAAATCAAAACTTACCGCGAGAACAATCTCGTTGATCTCTTCCCGGGATAACTCGTTCGAGGACAACGATCCTTCGAGAGTGAGCTGCGACATCGAAACTTCACGTTCCTGCTTCTTATTCTTGCTCTTCTCGACAACTTCCTGCATCCCCAAGTCCTGTATGACACCTGTTTGTTTGTTGGTGTGCCTCCTCTCGATGACTTTAAGGTAATCAGGAGCTTCACCGGATTCTTTCGCCTGTGAAATTTTGTTAAGTAAAATAATAATAAAAAACAAAATTAGTAATTAAAAATGGAAATTAAACTTACCATTTCCATCGCCTCGCGTTCGACGGTCTTTGCGCCTCTGTTGTGAATGTAAGGGCCCTTCCCTCCTCGCTCGCTCTTCCGGTTCTTCGACTGTTTCTCGGAGACTGTCCTCACTTCGCATGCTTACTCCAATACTCGCAGAAGCCCTTCCAAACTTTGTCCTCAAGGTCCTTCGGATTGGCTTTTCCGTGCTTCCACTTCTGCTTCCACTCGTACATGTGGTTCGAGTACGAAAGCGCATCATAACGATCGAAAGTGGCAATAACTTTCGTCGTATCCAAATGGTGCCACGTGAACTGTTGTTACATTAAAAAAAAAGATAATGTTAGTTTTCAAAATTAAAATTGACAATATAAACTAAAAAAGAAGAAAAAACAAAAAATTACCTACCGCGAATGTCCGATCCCACAACTCCTTCTCGTCGCGAGGCATGTCCGAGTACTTCTCGTACGGTTTTTCCAACATGTTGTGGAGAATCCGCAATATCGCCTTTGTGATATTAGACGACAACTTAAACCTGAAAACATTAAAAAAAAATGAAATAAGTATGTTAAGATTTAAAATCTATAAAAATTTAAATAATAATTTTAATATGACTTACCAACTTCCGTCCTGTAATTTTGGGTCGAAACGGATGCAATTGTCCCGGTTGGGCTGCTGGACAATATCCATGATCCTAATCCAGGTCCAAGCACCGAATTGCTGGGACTCCGGGACTTCCGTTCCCGAGCTCGATCCGCAAGCGGCAGGGCTCGAAAACCTCTCGAACGGCGCTCTTGGGAACCGTCCAAACGGAGAGAGTACTTGTCATTCATGTGGGAAACACATAAATACCTTAGTACATTGAAAATGCCCGGATATTCAAAAATTTCCAAAATATCAAACAAATTTCAAAATTCCTGAAAATTCTTGACAATTTTAATTTTTTTGAAAAATTCAAAATTCCAAAAAATCTCAAAATTTCCCGAAAATCTAAAAAATTTCAAAATTTCGGGGAAAATTTCCCAAAAATTTAATAATTCCCAAAACTTGTAATATGTTTACCAAAAACGTTTAATAAATATTATGAAAACGTATTTAGTTAGTACAAAATTTTTAAAAACGTTTTTAATTAGTAATTTTTTTTTAATTTTAAAAAAAAGTTATAAATTAGCAAAAAAATCTTTAAAATCCGCTTATAGTTTTCTAATTTCCAAAAACACGTTCTTAGTATTAAAAAAACGTGATATGTTTTTAATTGATAAAAAAGTTTTAAATTTATGAAAACATTTTTAATTTATAAAAAGCATTTTTAATTTATAAAAAAATGTTTATAATTAGTAAAAATCTTAAAAATCCGATTATAATTTTCTAAATTCCAAAAGCACGTTTTTAGTATTAAAAACGTGTCTAATAATAATAGCAATTTTAATCATTCACCAAAATGTTTTCTAAATCTAAAATTCTCAATCTAACAATTCTAATCTCCTAAACCCTAACAACATTCAATCCACGAAACAAATACACAAGAAATCTCATTCCAATCTAAAAAAACTAACCACCTAAACCTAAAAAACTCTAAGAAAAACTAACCACCTAAACCTAAAAAACTCTAAGATTTACAAAAAAAACCATAAACACTTACAAATTATCCATGATGGATGGTGATGAATGAAGGATTTAGAGAGATTGGGAGTTTAATTTCCGAAATCGTCTGGTTTGAGAGAGAGAATACGGAGAAAATCAGTAAGAGAGAAAGAGAAAGAGATAAATGAGGAAGAAGACGGTTCGCGAATAATAAATCTACAGATTTCCGACGGATATCTCCGTCGGACTATTAGAATTTCTTGGTTTAGGCGGTTAATCTTCTCGCGGTCACGAAAATACCAAAGTCCGTCGAAAATCCGTCAGAATTTTCGGACGGAATATTGAAAATATTTGGTTTAGGCAATCAATCTTCCCGCGGTCACGAAAAAATCAAAGTCCGTCGGAAATCCGTATATTCCTTGCATGTGTTTCTATTGGGCAGTCAAACAACACGTGTCGAAGGACCCTAAATTTGTCGGTAATACTTCAAAGATTTCTGATGGATTTAGGGTATATTTGGGGTTTTGGGTTTTGTGTTACGTAATAAGGCTTAACTATCCCTAACCTACATTTTTCATACAAAACAATTGTTAATCATTCAATGTTAAACACTTTCTATGGATTTATTAATTTTACAACATAAATCTTAAACATTTCACATAACATCTATATACCTTATACTATAACTTTTACTAACACTTCTATCAAATTTAATAAAATCTATAACACACGTTTTTTTTTTTGAAATTTGACTAGTTAAAGCTATTGTATATAGATAATACAAATGTTTATGATATTTTCTATAAAAAAAGCCCATACCCTAACCCATATTTTGATCATCCGTCGGAAATCCGTGGGAAATTTCCGACGGATTCAGTTTTAGCCAGGGGAATGTCAGTTTTAGCCGGGGATTCAGTTTTAGCCGGGGGGAATGATCATCCGTCGGAAATTTCCCACAGATTTCCGACGGATTCAGTTTTAGACAGAGGAATGTTAGTTTTAGCCGGGGATTTAGTTTTAGCCGAGGGAATGATCATCCGTCGGAAATCCATCTGAAATTTCCCACGGATTTCCGATGGATTCAGTTATAGCCGGGGATTCAGTTTTAGCTGGGGATTCTAAATTCGTCAGAAATCCGTCAGAAATTTCCAACGGATTTCCAATGGATTAAGTTTTAGCCGGGGGAAAGATCATCAGTCAAAAATTTCCCACGGATTTCCGACAGATTCAGTTTTAGCCGGGGGAAGGTTAGTTTTAGCCAGGGATTCAGTTTTAGCTGGGGATATGCTCATCCAACGGAAGTATACTTAGCATTTTTTTTGGGTTTTAAAAATGGATTATTACACTTAAGTATATCAAATGTCTAAGATTATAAAACTTCCACATAACTAATACATTCCACATAACAAATATCTAGTACATGTACATATTATACAATGCAAAGTTTATATATAAAACTACTCCGAATCTGATGATGAGTAATTTGATCCTGCTGAATTAGAAATTTCCCCAAATTCGTCAAATTCTTCCTCTGAATCCTGAAATACCCGATCGTCTGCATGTATGGTGAAATCAACAACAAGGTCGACCTCAAGGGAATGCTCGATTGAACCCAAACCTACGAAGCTTTATTGGAGGGGTTCATGATCGGACATCCCATGCATCATACCTCTCACATTTATCGATGTGACTGTAATCCACGTGTCTTTCTTGCTTGTCACTCGAGGATAGGGAATATAGCATACCTACACCATGTAATAAAGTTATATAAAAATTTAACCACGGTAATGCAAAAATACTAACAAATAAACATATATAAATTAAATAATAAAACGAACCTGGTCCGCTTGTGAAGCAAGTACGAATGGCTCGTATTTCTGGAGTCGTCTTCTGCTATGTAATGATGTAACAAAAATTTGGTCGTGTCACACACCACTTCCTACTAATGGGTTGTACAAGTCGCATAAAAATACAACGCATCGCAAGCCAATCATTCCCGGATAGTGAACATCAAAAATTTCACGTTGGACACCATAGTATACAAGATCACATGACTGAGTAGATACACCGTAATCTGAAGTTGACCCACTCATATCATCCCGAAGAATCTTAAAAGCGTAGCCCCGTGTGTTATACATCACATGTCACTGCACGGTTGCTAGTGGAAAGCGCACAATTTCTTTTAACCACGTGGGAAATCTTTCTCTGTTAGCCTTCTCTGTCGTGACCTGCATGAATAAAATAAAAAAATGTGAAATAAATCATTCATTTTATATATTAGTTATAAAAATGGTAATTAAAACACTTACGTAATCTCTTAACCAACGTCCGAACTCTTCATGTTTGAGCTCGAGTAGTTCGTCCTCTGTTTTGTTCGGAAATACAAAACGTTGATATGCAATATATATCATGTGAGATTGAAGTCATCATCACGTTAACATATATATAATCAAGGACCCAATAAACAAAAAATAATTTGGTTCAATATAGTACCTCTCATATTCATCAACTCCGTCGCAGTTTGTGAGAATATACATATGCAAATGCTCTCGCTCCCGTGCGGAAAGTCTCCGCTTCTTGCCTTTTCCACTAAGTCATCTGATATGCTTGGTTTTTACCGCTTTTCAACACATGTTTTGGTGTTTTTTGAGTATTTTATCCAGTCAAATTTCGTTTTTAGAGTCTTTTTGTCCTTTATTTAGTTATCTCAGGTAAAAAGGCGTTCAAGGAAGAAATTGGAGTTACGTGGGCAAAAACGCATGGAACGGTACAAAAAGAGCAAGAATCGATCGATGCAAAGAGTGCATCGATCGATCCTTGCATCGATCGATGCAACACCATCAGAATAACCAAAATCGATCGATGCAAGGAGTGCATCGATCGATGGAGCATGCCAAAAAGTCCAAAATCGATCGATGCACAATTGGAGCCGATCGACGCATCACCCTCCGAAGAGCCATAATCGATCGATGGAAAGAGTGCATCGATCGATGGAGTGTGCCCAGAAAGTCCAAAATCGATCGATGCAATATGTGCATCGATCGATGCAAGCCGGCGAGAAGGAAAATAAAATTTTTGATTTTCTTGTTTTGCCCCGGAAACTGCATATTCTGACCTAATTCGCCTAGAACCCTATTTATACTTTATTCTCTGCCCCTTTTTTAGGCTATCTCTCTTTTGACTGCTCTCTATTCTACTCAAATTTTTGGCCGGCGAGAAGGCTATCTCTCTTTTGACTGCTCTCTATTCTACTCAGATTTTTGGCTATTGATTTTGTAAGAAAGAAGAAGAATCTCTGCATCTATTGAGAAGAATTATAAACCCTTTCATCTCTTTCATTATTATTATGAGTTTCTCTCTATCTCCTTGCTTGTTCTCCGTTGCCATGTGGCTTTCTCTTATTGTTGTGTTTATTGCTTAGGCTAAGTTGACCGCTTGCCTATGATCTAGGGTTTCATCTATACCACGGAAGTGTCGTAGGTTGCTAGAAAGAACATAAGCGAGTGAATTGTCTTTAGCCAACGAAAATTGATGTTAAGGCAATTCGTGAACATATTGAACCAATTCGTTAATGCTGGTCTAGAAATCTATATTGACCGGAAGTTATGATTTTAGGTTGCTAGATTTAGTAATCAATACCACGGAAGTAAATTGGTTAGATATTTATGTTTGAGTTTGAAACTTGTGTTTATTCATTCCCTGAATAATTGTTTGATTCATGTTCTCTAGATTCCCGCGTAGAAACCCTCGACCGAATGTCTTTCTTTTTTTGAATTCACACAGTTTTTAGTTATTTTAATTACTTTGCAAATCAACCCTTATTATCGTATTAGCTTAATTTCATCTTGTGAGAATCGTAGTGTAACCTTGGTCTCTGTGGATTCGATCCTAAAGTACTACATTGATATACTGTTTTGATTGCAGTAGTGTGCACTTTAGTTAATTAATTGACTATGTGGTAAAACACCTAGATCAATTTGGCACCGTTTTCGGAGACCAATAGCGTTACCTTCAATTTTGAATTTGAAATTTAGTCTAAGATTTACTAACACATTCTAACTTGATCACTTGTGCGTTTCAAGTGACTGACGAAAAAGCTGAATAGAGTTACCAGAAGAAGGGGCTCTGAAAACCTTTGCGAGCTCAGCAACGAACAGCTAGCAAGGTTAGAACGCACGAACCGGAGGGCAAGGACAACTCATGTCATTATAGACGATCAGAACAACGACCAACAAAATGCTACTGTTGCCGAACTGCAGAGGCTACAACAACAAGTGCAGCAGCTACAATAACAACAACAACAACAACAGTAACAACAACCTGGCATTGGAGACTTGGACACGACTCATGCATTCTACCAGAACAAAGCTGCTCTCCGCCCACCGGCCATTACGAGGAAAGATTATGAGATCAAACCTCAGATGATCGCATTGGTGAAGCATCACATGTTTCATGGCTTACCTGTCGAGCATCCAATGGACCACATCAAAAAATTTAAAGAAATCTGCAGCACTAAAAAGCCGAATGGGGTACCGCCCGATTACCTCAAGTGCAAACTCTTCAATTTCTCTTTGGCGGACAAGGCGCTAAGATGGCTCAAGTCACTTCCACCTGGGTCGTTGACTACATGGGAAGAATGCAGAGCTACTTTCTTGGATCACTTCTACACCAAGTGTAAGACGGCTTCGCTGCGAAATAAAATCACCACCTTCCAACAGCTGATATACTCATATATGTCATGTTTTAGCATGCATTTCATTTAGAGTTTTGTGTCTCATGCATGTGTCTCGCATAGTTTTTATAGCATTTTGGTCTTTATTATAGTATTAGGTGTCTTCATTAGGTCCTAGTGAGTTTTGCATACATTTGGAGTGTTTTTAGGTGTCTTGGAGACAATTGATGATGTTTGGAGTTATGAGCATTAGAGGAATGCAAAGCCTATCCGAGACGCCGAAAAGATGTGTCTAGAAGAAGGCCCTCCGATATGAATCATCCTTGAAGCTCTTCATAGGAGTTGTAGAGGAGTGGGTCATCTGTCTGGAGGAGTTGGATTCATGCCATTTGTACATTTGGTTAAGGAGTTACCGCGGATTTAGTAAGGACATCTCTGCCTGGCCTAGGAGCTCTTTCATTGCCGGATGTATGCACCGGCCAGAAGTCCCCCGGGACGAGATTTTTCCCTCAGCTGGCACGAGATGTTCCCTCAGACAGGAGATATGCCGGCCCATCGTCCCTGATTGAAATCCCCCAGGACCAAATCTCTCGGCTAAGTCTCTTCAGCATCGTCCCGCCTAGAAGTTAGCCGGCACGAAAAACCCCTCAGCCGGCACACGATTTATCCTCGGGCAGGAGATATGCTGGCCCATCGTCCCGTGTAGAATCAACCCGGCACCAAATCTCTCGACGATTTCTCCCTCGGAACCGTCCCGGCTGGTAGCAACCAGGCACGAAGAAATCCCTCAGCCGGCACGCAATCTTTCCTCGACCAGGAGATATGCCGGCCCATCATCCCGGCTAGAATCTGCCCGGCACACGACCTCTCGGCTAAAAGCTCCTCGTCCCGACTTGAAGCAGCCAGGTACACATGCCGGGATAGATTTACGACCCAAAAATGTCCAGGTCAAAACCCGGTTTGTTCCGGGTTGACCCGGTTCCCTTCTATTTTTATTATAAATACTCTAAAAACCTAATTTTATGAGGTATGCTTTTTCTTATGCTCAAAAACCCTTACCTTTGAGAGAGTTTGAGATTTGTAAGAAGGATCCTTTGTTTTAGGCAATTTAGTGTTGATTTCTATCAATCTCTTCCATCTATCTTCTTTTCTTATTGATTATTCAACATTCATCCATGGATTCAACCTCTAACCAAATCAATTTTGGGTTGTTCTTGATGGATCTTGAGTAGTCTTTTAGGGTTTAGAGATGGGGTAGATTAGGATGTTCCCAAGTTTGATTCATGGTGTTTAGGGTTAGATCTTCTTATATCCTTTCTTGTTTAATGTTCTTAAGGCTAAATCTAGCTTGAAAAAGTAGGTTTAGATCATAAGGCATTTCATGCACACAAAGTGTTTGATGAAATGCCTTGATGAATTAAACAAGAGATTTACATTCCTAGCCTATGATAATAGTTGTCTAGGGTGTATTTTTGGTTTATCTTGTTGATTTAAACTTAATGCTTGCTACGCAATGATCCACAAACGATAGCTTGTTAATGGATTAGGTGATTAGCATAGTGATTAATTGCTTGAAAGAGAGTTAGTCAAGTTTAGGATCTTATGCATATGTATTAGCTTGTTTGAGTAAATGAACATCATGAATTGAACTTGTGACTTCTTATATCGACAACCCTATCTCTAGACTCGCTTTTGCTTATTGATTTATATCTTGTTTAGTTATTGCATTGCTTATTTACCTTAAATTGGTTACTTAATCACAACATACTTGTTTAGCTTAACTTGCAATTGTTCCTTGCATTTTTAGTGATTAGGATAAATCCCTATATGGATTGATAACCTTCATACTACACGTATTGGAGTTATTGATACCTCCTAGAGACTAAAAAGTCGTGTATCAATTTTGCGCCGTTGCCATATTGGGATTTGTTTTAATGTTGAGATTTAGGTTCTTAGTGAGCTTAAGTATTATTTGCTACCAAGTTGCTAATCTTCTTTACTTCCTAGTGCTCTTTCTCTCTATAGGTGCATGCATACCCGTTCATGTGGCAATACTAACCTAGTATAACCGAGGACGACATTGATCAACTTGAGAGAGGTTCAAGAGCAAGACGAAACTGAGGGAGAGTTCAAGAAGAAGGTTGTAACGATATGGAAGATCTTCATGATATTCCACTCGGGAACGTTCATGAGAACATTCCCCACCAAAGGAATGGTGGGAATGGCAACAACCAAGGAGGTGGTGGCAATGGAAACCATCACCAACCAAACCGTCCCAACCATCCCCCAAGAGCTAGGCATGTTGTTGGAGAAGGTGATGCGGCAAATGCATACAAAAACTGTCAAGGGATTCAACCACCTCCGATTGAAAACAAAAATTTTGAGGTCAAACCAGGGCTAATCAACATGGTTCAAGCTAACAAGTTCCATGGGTTGTCAATGGAGGATCCTCTAGATCACATCGACCAATTTGACCGGATATGTGGTCTTACCAAGATCAACGGAGTATCCGAAGATGGTTTCAAGCTTCGTCTCTTCTCGTTCTCTTTAGGTGACAAGGCTCACCAATGGGAAAAGACCTTGCCTCAAGGATCTATTACTTCATGGGATGATTGCAAAAGGGCGTTTCTAGCCAAATTCTTCTCACCGTCTAGAACCGCCAAACTTCGCAATGAGATATCTAGCTTCACACAACGGTCTATTGAGTTTTTCAACGAGGCTTGGGAGATATTTAGAGGCTACACTTCTCAATGCCCACATCATGGCTTCTCCAACGCCTCTCTCCTTAGCACTCTTTACCGCGGTGCTTTGCCTAATATCCGTATGCTACTTGACACCGCTTCGAATGGTAATTTCCTAGCTAAGGACGTAGAGGATGCTATGGAGCTCGTGGAGAACTTAGCTACTAGTGATGGGACGTATGGGGATGATTATGACCGTGCTTCAAGTACTACTAGTGACTTTGATGAGAAAAAGATAGCCAAAGACAAGAAAGCCTTGAATGAAAAGTTGGATAAACAAGCCGCCATGATAGATAAGCTTCTTGTGGTTTCAAAAGAGTCTCAAAAGGCGGTCCATTTCATTGGTGACTACGAGAACAATCAAGCTTGCTATCAAGAGGATTGGTGACTACGTGGGTAACCAAGGTAGCTTCCAAAGACAAGGGTTCAACCAAAACTATAGGAATCCACAAGACCAACTCTACCCTCAACAATCTACTCAAGCTCAAGGAGTTCCACAACAACAATTCCAATCTCAAGGTCAACCTTCTAACTTCAACCAACAAGGGTATGTCCCAAGGAACCAATTCCAAGGAAACCAAAGTGGATTCCAACCAAAAGCCCCACCCGGTTTTCAAGGTCAACAACAAGGGTTTGTGCCCCAAGGTCAAGCACCTACGTCTAAACTGCAAGAGTTTGACTTAGCCTCCATGTTCCAACAACTCATCAAGGGCCAAGCGGAACCCACTAACAAGGTCATTTTCTCTTACAATGATCTTAATAGCAAGTTTGAGTCATTGAGCTGAAAGGTGAAACTAAAGGAGCAAAGGAATGCCGCCACTTCTTCACAACATCCTCAAGGCTCTTCAAATGGGAAGGAAATACTAACCTCTAAAGAGTCTTGCAACACCTTTTCCATTCTTAATGAGCAAGATCACATAATTGAGGAGCTCCTCGGGTTAGTCTTTAGCCTCAATGAGGACATTGAGCAACACGGTGGGGAGGTGACCTTTGGCCATGAGAATGATATGGTGTTAGTTGAAGAAAAGAATAACAAGGTTGAGGAGTCCATCAAGGACGTGGCTAGAGTGAAAAACGTATAGATACTTGTTGGGTCAAAGAGAGAGCACATTCACACTTTACCTCCCCCATATGAACCTCCACTTCCATTTCCCGGTCGTTTCCGCAATAAAGCACAAGAGAAAGCGCCTCCAGCACAATGATGATCGAGCCTAAGACTCTCCCAAAGCTTGGTAACCCCAGGAAATTCTCAATATCTTGCACCCTTGGAAGCTTGGAAGTTGATGATGCTTTGTGTGACTCGAGCTCAACCGTTAATGTCATGACTTTGGAGATGGCCAATAGTCTTGGGATAGATAAGTTGAACGATTACCCCTCCACCACCACATTTGGAGACTCTTCCACGAAGAAACCTCTTGGCATGATTGAAGACTTTGCCCTTAAGATTGGAAAGTGTCTTGTACCAACGGACTTCGTTGTGATGGAGATGACACCAAACATAAAGATCCCTCTACTCCTCAGGACTCCATTCCTCAGCACAACCAGTACAAGCTTGGACTTCATAAACAAGAAGGTTGGTCTTCAGAATGTGGATGACAAGAAGTTCTACACAATGATACATTCTTCCACCGCTATTTGTGGGGCTATTATTTGTGGGGACAATGAAGCCAAAGCCCGGAAGGTTGAGTATGTGGGCGTATGTGAGACGGTGAGTATTGGAAGGGTTGAAGAAGCCCTAGCTCTAGATGGAAGTTGCTTGTATTCCCTCTTTCACCCCACAACGGAGAGTGATGGTGAAAGTGCTAAGGTTGATAAGAAGAGGGAAAATCCTATGTCCGAGGAGAGGAAACCGAGCATGCTCAAGGGGATTGGACCCTTGTTAGACCAACATTCGATCGTGACTCTCATCCCATGGAAACATGAAGAAGGGATGATTGAGTACAAGGTCAAATGTAGAAGGCGTCCCAAGCCTTTTGCCAAGGCCATAGCAACCATCACACCGGAGGTTTGGGAGCCAAATCACGCCAGTCTTCAAAGCTTAATGGGTAAAGTTTTCAAACTCGAGCTTACCGAACCGCCAAGGAGTGCTTGCACTCCTCCACTACCCGCCTAAAAGGGTAACAAACGTCGAACTTAGTGACGTTAAACAAAGTGATCTTGGGAGACACGCCAAGCTTATCCTTGTACAAATTTCCTTTTATGCTTTTCTTACGTTGTTAGTTCCTTTGGATGGGTTTTCTTAGTGCGAATATGTTTTCGATGGCCATATGGGCA
The DNA here is from genome assembly GCA_002933935.1 of Eutrema yunnanense. Classification (NCBI taxonomy): domain Eukaryota; kingdom Viridiplantae; phylum Streptophyta; class Magnoliopsida; order Brassicales; family Brassicaceae; genus Eutrema; species Eutrema yunnanense. The sequence goes on along the minus strand of PKML01057014.1, from coordinate 82,266 downwards.
TGGACTTATGGACTAAATTGCCTAGGATGAGGTGACGGAATATGGCGTCCCTTGATTCCTCTCCTCCCCTCCATCCTTTTCAAAGGTGACACTCCAAATTTTGTACATAGCATTTAGAATCATATCTTCTTCTTTCTTTCATGCATTGTTTAGCTCTCTTTTAATCTTCTCTTACACAGGGGACTGTGTAATTTAAATTTGGGGGAGGGTTTGTGTGTTATCTAACATCGTTTTTGGTGTTCTTATTTTGCGTTTTGCACCTTGAGTCTCATGCATATCATGTATTTTCAATAAATTTGAAAATTTTGAACTTTTGTGCATTCCATATAAGATTGAGTCTAGATGCATAGCATATAAGGTAGCTTTGCATGAGCATTAGGAGCAATGATAGATTTGTCCTTTTAAAGTATCATATTAAGAGCCTAAGTCTAATGCCATTGTCGCTAGTTACTTGATGCTTTGATCTCGTGTAGAAATTAAGAACGAACCATTCCTTGATCTCATGTCTTATTGTTCTTGTTTTGATTTAAACAAACCTTGACTTGAATTTAACCTCATCTAAGTGATAACCATAAACTTGACTTGTAAATATTGTGTTTGTACAATTTTAAAATGAATTTTTGGTTCACATATACATACTTGGGCATTCTTATTCCTTTTTACCAATATTTTTGTCCAAGTAGCCATATCCCCTCATTGGAATGGTTTCCCCCACCCTAACCATAGCCTTCTTTCAAGCCATCGCTATTAGTGTGTGATTGTGAGGTCTTTTCTTTTCGAACAAACTTGGCAAAACGTGTTAGGTTTAGGGCGACAAGAAAGAATTCTCGTGTAGACTTAGATTCATCATCGCAGAGTTAATCTAGGATTAGGCAAGTTAGAATGGCGGGTTCTTGGTTCAAGTTTTGGGGAACGGTTTTAGACTTGGTGAACGTTTGAGAATGGATTGCGGAATGGAAAAGAAGAAAAGGAGTAAGGAAATAGGGGATCAGATTTGTGTAGATTGGTTGGTGCAAAAATCATAAGACTAGCTCTAAAAGAATAAGATAGCCTCAAAAGATAGAAGGAAAAAGAAGAAAGCCAAAAAGGCCAAGGCATCAAAGAATGGGAAGAGGCGTGAACCAAAAAGAAGAGCTATATCACAACAAAGGAGCACCAAACCATGAAAGAACAAGGAAGAAAAAGTAATCCCCGAATGAGAAGAAGGTGAAATGAAAAGACAAGAAGCATGTGGGTTTGAGAAGGCAAAATGCCTCAAGATAAAAAGGGTAGCTTAGGATATGGGCATAACGGGTTAGAAGCTTTAGGTTAGAGATACTCTAGGCATTTGGGTAGATGATAATTCTCCCTTGTATGCATAGGTTTCCTTTTAACTTTAGCATTTTGCTAAAGTTTGTTCATTTCATGAGAGATCCTTGTACCTAACTACCCATGCATGATAATGAGATCACCTTCATCTCATAACCTTATCCTTAGCCAAACGAATTCATTTAATCTTGCGTAAACATGATTCACACCTATTACACGTAATCAATGTCAAGAGATTGGAAGATATGAAAGTTTGTGTAGGTTGAGGTTCGAATGTAAGTCATGCAAGGATAGGTATGGCTAGTCACTTTTGAGTAAGTTGTTTGATCGCATCAAGAAGTTTGCAACTTGGACATTGTGCTCAGATTCTTTTTATGGCACTTTTGGATTTGAGCTCCCATCTCTAGTCTTCTCCCTTTCTTTATTCTTGTTTGCTTGAGGAAAAGCAAATGTTTAAGTTTGGGAGAATTGATATACTCATATATTCCATGTTTTAGCATGCATTTCATTTAGAGTTTTGTGTCTCATGCATGTGTCTCACATAGTTTTATAGCATTTTGGTCTTTATTAGAGTATTAGGTGTTTACATTAGGTCCTAGTGAGTTTTGAAAGAATTTGGAGTGTTTTTAGGTGTCTTGGAGACAATTGATGATGTTTGGAGTTATGGAGCATAACAGGAATGCAAAGCCTATCTGAGACGCCGGAAAGATGTGTCTATACGAAGGCCCTCCGATATGATTCAGCCTTGAAGCTCTTCATAGACGTTGTAGAGGAGTGGGTCATCTGTCTTCAAAAGTTGGATTCAGGCCATTTGGACATCTGGTTAAAGAGTTACCGCGGATTTAGTGAAGACGTCTCTGCCTGTCCTACGAGCTCTTTCATTGCCGAATGTATGCACCGGCCAGAAGTCCCCCGGGACGAGATTTTTCCCTCAGTCGGCACGAGATATTCCCTCAGACAGGAGATATGCCGGCCCATCGTCCCTGACTGATCTCCCCCAGGACCAAATCTCTCGGCTAAGTCTCTTCAGCATCGTCCCGCCTAGATGTTAGCCGGCACGAAGAAACCCCTCAACCAGCACACGATTTCTCCTCGGGCAGGAGATATGCCGGCCCATCGTCCCGGGTAGAATCAACCCGGCACCAAATCTCTCGACAATTTCTCCCTCAGCACCGTCCCGGCTTGTAGCAACTAGGCACGAAGAAATCCCTCAGCCGGCACGCAATCTTTCCTCGACCAGGAGATATGCCGGCCCATCATCCCGGCTAAAAGCTCCTCGTCCCGACTTGAAGCAGCCAGGTACACATGCCGGGATAGATTTACGACCCAAAAATGTCCGGGTCAAAACCCGGTTTGTTCCGGGTTGACCCGGTTCCCTTCTAATTTTATTATAAATACTCTAAAAACCTAATTTTATGAGGTATGCTTTTTCTTATGTGATATGCTCAATTTAATACCCTAAAAGTACTAAAGCAGTTGTTATAGTATAGCTAGGGGTCGAACCACAAAGACTCACGGAGATCACTCAATGGATTATATAGGATCAAATCAAGCTAAGCCAAACATATTGAATTAAAAGCAATGCAGAAATTAAAGGAGTTGTAAATCAATCGGGAAAATATAGGCTCAGGGTTTTTTTCAGGAAATCAATGAATGCAGATAAACTAACTAACATGATTCAGATTACGCACGGTTCTTGAACTCAAATCACTAAAATATAGCTAACCAACTCTCGTTGCGAAAACTATCTTAATCTAAATCCTAGGAATTCCAAATCTCTTTGCGAATCCTAAAGTCTAAATCAGCTTTAATAACATGTTTGATATGTTCACAAATCAATTAAACCAAATCTCTTTGCGAATAATCAATTTGCTCACCTAGGTTCTATCAGGTAATTAATCGCACTCTCGCGCCTAATCAATTATCTTAAGGTCTAAGTTCCATATTCGTCAACCTAGAATTAGCTTTGAGAACAACCTAAGGCGAAGAACTAATTTAGATGGTGAATCCTAAACAGATAATTAATCTAGCATTCAAAGAAATCCTATATGAGAAAACCCTAAACCTAAGGTGGATCTACTCAGACATAGAGAATGAAACAATCAATATGCTTGAATAAATCATCAATAAAATAAGAATAACAAAAGGTTCTTGAGATCTGATCTCGGACGAAGGGAGATTCAGACTTGTCTCAAACCAAAGTATAGAAAATAAAGCTTCACCTAACAGTGGCTGTAAAAATCCTATTTATAACCTAAATCACGAGTTGGGGTCTTCTTGTAATTATTAAAGACTTCTGGACCAATTTGCAATTCTTCAAGTCTTGGAAAACTCGCGGGTCGTCTTGCTGCGATGAGTGTCGATCGATACCTAGGGGGTATCGATCGATGCTCGACGTGAAATCAGGTACTCAGCAACACGACTTCAGCTTTTGCTCCAAACTGCTCCAGAAAGCTCCAATAATTCCAAAAGTGCTCCAAACGTGCTAAGACCTGTAAAAGACTCTAAAAGACTACAAAACACTAGAAAGACTCTATAAAAAGGACTTATATCATGGCTCAAATAGGGTAAAAACCATGATATATCAACTCCCCCAGACTTAGCCTTTGCTTGCCCTCAAGCAAATAAAAGACTAAACAGAGAAAGAGGTTTGAAAACGTAGAGACTCACCTGTTCCTGAACCATCGAAAAGATCCTTTTCCCAAGTACCCAAATGTCACCTGATCAGCTTTCGATCTAACCACCATGTACTTCTCCGTAGACATTCGCAGCTTTTCCAGACTCCACACAAAATCCCACAGCATTGTTCAAGTAAAGCTCTCATCGCCAGTTTCATCGCTGCAGCTAATATTCAAGAACCTTCTAGAATCTTTACCAAATAATATCATGACAAGGAACCACCTTTTTCACACTTTTTGTATCAATTTCTCTCCCCCAGACTTATTTCTTATTATGTT
>PKML01057014.1:50537-73901 GCA_002933935.1 Eutrema yunnanense | reverse complement strand
AGATGGTGAATCCTAAACAGATAATTAATCTAGCATTCAAAGAAATCCTTTATGAGAAAACCCTAAACCTAAGGTGGATCTACTCAGACATAGAGAATGAAACAATCAATATGCTTGAATAAATCATCAATAGAATAAGAATAACAAAAGGTTCTTGAGATCTGATCTCGGACGAAGGGAGATTCAGACTTGTCTCAAACCAAAGTATAGAAAATAAAGCTTCGCCTAACAGTGGCTGTAAAAATCCTATTTATTACCTAAATCACGAGTTGGGGTCTTCTTGTAATTATTAAAGACTTCTGGACCAATTTCCAATTCTTCAAGTCTTGGAAAACTCGCGCGTCGTCTTGCTGCGATGAGTGTCGATCGATACCAAGGGGGTATCGATCGATGCTCGACGTGAAATCAAGTACCCAGCAACACGACTTCAGCTTCTGCTCCAAACTGCTCCAGAAAGCTCCAATAATTCCAAAAGTGCTCCAAACGTGCTAAGACTTGTAAAAGACTCTAAAAGACTACAAAACACTAGAAAGACTCTATAAAAAGGACTTATATCATGGCTTAAATAGGGTAAAAACCATGATATATCATTATGTTCAAAAACCCTTACCTTTGAGAGAGTTTGAGATTTGTAAAAAGGATCCTTTGTTTTAGGCAATTTAGTGTTGATTTCTATCGATCTCTTCCATCTATCTTCTTTTCTTATTGATTATTCAACATTCATCCATGGATTCAACCTCTAACCAAATCGATTTTGGGTTGTTCTTGATGGATCTTGAGTAGTCTTTTAGGGTTTAGAGGTGGGGTAGATTAGGATGTTCCTAAGCTTGATTCATGGTGTTTAGGGTTAGATCTTCTTATATCCTTTCTTGTTTAATGTTCTTAAGGCTAAATCTAGCTTGAAAAAGTAGGTTTAGATCATAAGGCATTTCATGCAAACCAAGTGTTTGATGAAATACCTTGATGAATTAAACAAGAGATTTACATTCCTAGCCTATGATAATAGTTGTCTAGGGTGTATTTTTGGTTGATCTTGTTGATTTAAACTTAATGCTTGCTAATCAATGATCCACAAACGATAGTTTGTTAATGGATTAGGTGATTAGCATAGTGATTAATTGCTTGAAAGAGAGTTAGTCAAGTTTAGGACCTTGTGCCTAGGGATTAGCTTGTTTGAGTAAATGAACATCATGAATTGAACTTGGGACTTTTTATATTGATAACCCTATCTCTAGACTCGATTTTGCTTATTGATTTACATCTTGTTTAGTTATTGCATTGCTTATTTACCTTAAATTGGTTACTTAATCACAACACACTTGTTTAGCATAACTTGCAATTGTTTCTTGCATTCTTAGTGATTAGGATAAATCCCTTTATGGATTGATAACCTTCATACTACACGTATTGGAGTTATTGGAACCTCCTGGAGACTAAAAAGTCTTGTATCAACAACACGCATGAGAGTATTTTTGCGAAGCATGGGAGAGGTTCAGAGAGTACCGCAGAGAGTGCCCTGATCATGGGTACTCGGATAAGCAGATACTAAGCATCTTCTACGATGGAGTTGACTGGGACTATAAGAACGCTCTTAATGATGCGAGCAATGGAGATTTCATGACTAAGACTAAGGAAGGGGTGTACCAGCTGATATAGAACTTGGCTTCAAGTTCTGGAAATCGATGTCCTGAGTACGACATGACCAAACGTGTCAATGGCGCGGATTCACATAAGATTGATGAGCTGACTGCGAAAGTGAACTTGCTACTGAAGGGAAACCAGAGAGGTGTGCAGTCTTGCGAGGAGGCAAGAGATGAAAATTTCTGTCAAGGATTAGCTGAAGACGAAACCAATGAGCAATAGGAGGTGAACTACGTTAGTGGACAAGGGTACATGCAGAACAGATGTTTGAACCAGAATTACAGGAACCATCCGAACATGTCTTACAGAAGCACCAATGTCGAGAATCCTCAGGATCAAGTCTACCCCCAGCAAGTTCAATACCCCCAAGGAAAAACGTTTGTGCAGAACGCAGGCGTCTCAGGATTCTCTCATGGTTTCTAGGGCCATAACATGTTTCAAGGTGGGTTCCAGCAGAAACAACCGTTCCGCTCTTACCAGACGACAAAACTTGCCCCATTCCAAGATCTTGCAAGCGCCGCGAATGAATCTTAGGACGAGCTTAAGGTTCTAATGCAACAACTCTTGCTCAATCAACAACAATCTGCTAAGGAGATCAATTTCAAGGTTGATAACATGTACAACGATCTCAACAGCAAATATGAAGTTGTGTGCACTCATGTGAAGAAGCTGGACACTCAGGTTGCTCAAACTGTTGAAGCGATCAAGAGACCCCATTGAACTCTTCCCGGATAAGTAGAGCAAAATCCAAGGAATGAGTTCGTCAACGCCATTACACTCAGAAGCGGGAAGGAGTTGGAACCGACCGCATGGGAAAGGGAAGACGATGATATCGCCATTGATCTAGGAGGTGTTGACAAGGGGACAACCAAAAAAGAGAAAGCTTTCACAAGTACAGACGCTACAGATGAGCCACATGTGCTACCACCTACACGTGTCTACACCCCAAGGATCCCTTACCCTACTGATGTGTCCATAATTTGCATAGTTTAAGCATGCATATCATGTATGTTTTATATCATTTACTTGGATCTTCATGGCATTTCATACTTGTTTTGTCTCATTTATAGTATTAGGAGCTGCATTAAGTCCTAGTGAGTCTTTTGCATGTCTTTGAGGAGTTTTCTAGGTGTTTGGAGACACTTGGTGGCGTTTGGAGATTTGGTGCTTAAAGACTAGAGAGGAACCATCCAGAACGTCTCATAGAACCGATCAGACGAAGGCGATCCGATTTGATCCAGCTCTTGGAGTCTTCATGAGAGTTGTAGAGGGACGAGTTCGCTGTCTACAGGACTTGGATTTAGGTCACTCGGATGTCAGGTGCATGAGTTATGGCCGATTCACTGAAGACGTACCAAAGACTTGACCAGGTCAAAACCCGGTTTGTTCCGGGTTGACCCGGTCCGACCCAAACTCATTTAAATACTGAAAACCCTTCTTTTTGTTAGATCCAAGCTTTCTTTTCCTAGAGTTGGGTTTTCTCCCAAACTCTTCTTATGATGATTTTGGATTGATCTTCATCATTCATGCCACTCTAGTGAAGGATTCTTCAATCTATCTTTATATTATGTTTATTTAATCTTTGTTCTCTATCTTTATGTCTCTTTTTCTCTTGTGTTCTTTCATGTTCTTCATGTTCTTAGGACTTTAGACCTTTTTGTTGGATTTTGGATTTTGCTTGATTTGAATGGTTTGATGATTGATTGTTGATGCTTAGGACTAGATAAACATTTGTTCTCATCTTAGGAAGGATCTTAATGCTAGGATTGAATTGAAAACTCATTTCTAGAATTTAGACATTTCATGCACACAAGGTGTTCGATGAAATGTCTTGAAAACTTCTAAGCATGCTTTTCATTCTAAGTGATCGGTGGATGCTGACTTTAGGATGAGTTGTTGACTAAAATGGACTTGTGATCAATTATGGACTATCTAAGTGATCGGTGGATGCTGACTTTAGATGATTCGTACAATGATTAGTGTCATGCAAGTGAACTAATCTACTAGAAAGTGTTCCATGTCATAAGAATAAATGTGCATTGAATATTTAAGCATCGTTAGTCAATTGTCTTGATGGTTAGATGATGATGATTTAGGTTGCATCTTGTTGGATCCTTCACTTAGGTTGATCTCAAAGCTAGTTTTGGATTGAGAGATCAAAGCTAGAGCTTAAGCATTTCACGCCCGATAGGTGTTCGATGAAATGCTTGAACCAAACCTTTTGTGAGCTTTTCATGCCTAGCCAATGAGAGTTGATGTCTAGGGTGATTAGTGAACTAAGTGGGATTGGAGATTAAAGCTTGTTAATCATCTTATCACAAACGAGAGTTTGATCTTGATTTGGTGATTAACAAAGTGATTAGTGCCACGACGGTGGATTAGTCATAATTGTGAATCCCATGTTCTAGGATAATGTTTAATGCTTTCGAATGATTCATTGTTTGATTGTTACCCATCTCATTGATAGTTTAGTTCATGATCCACATTTCTATCTTTTGTTTTTCTTTCTTGCATTTGTTTCTTTTCCATAAACATAAAAACCCAAAAGATTTGCTCTAGCTTAGGAAGATTCATGTATTCCTAGTGCTTCAATCTTAACCTCCGTGGTTCGATATCTCAAATACTACAATGACATGAGTTGGATTTGAGTAATTGATTAGTAAAAATCCTATTATCACCTACTCGTCCAAAGAAGTCGCGTAAAGACCTAGAAGAAGCCAAGTGTAAGGAAATGCTAAATGATCTTGTGGTGAAGCTTCCTCTTGTTGATGCAATCCAAATGATACCTTCATTGAAGAAATATATGAAGAGCTTAGTGACAAGTAAGGTGTCTACCGAAGATAATGTCATGATTGTCTCTAAAGATTGCAGTGATGTCCTCCAAAACAAGATGCCAAAAAACCTAGGAGATCCAGGAAAGTTCATTCTCTCTGTGCTGATAAGAGCAATGACTTTTGCTTGCTCTCTATGTAATCTTGGGTCCAACGTCAACCTAATGCCATACTCTGTAGCTAAGCGGTTTGGATTCACAATGTTCAAGCAAACTAAGATCTCTCTAGTGTTTGCCGATCGTTCTGTGAATCTGCCTATTGGTGTTCTTGAGGATCTACATGTGCGAATAGGCAATGCATTTGTTCCCGCAGATTTTGTGGTGCTAGAGCTGGATGAAGAACCAAATAATCCTCTTATTTTGGGAAGACCCTTCTTGTGTACAGCAAGAGCCATCATAGACGTGAGGGATGGGCGAATAGATCTCCACCTAGGAGACATTGTCATGAAATTTGAGATGAATAAGATTCTGAAGAAGCCTATGTTGGACGGACAGACATTCTCGATAGATAACTCACTTGAAGTCTCTGACGAAGTGGTTGAAGAGATTCTAGTCGATGACCCGTTGGAGACCGTTTTGACAAAAGTAGAGAATGAGCATGGGTTTATGAGTGACGTTGCCACCGGTTATGCTAAGATGCTAAACTAAAGCTAGACAATGGGGAAGATGGTCGAGTACATCAGTTTAGATGGAGCCGCATAGACGCTTCCAGCAGCAAGTCTTCTTGCGCCTTCTGCTGACCCGTGGAGCGAGCTGAAGGACCCAAAAATCTAACTCAAAACACTCACAACTGGGCTAAGGTGCGTATTTCTTGGCCCTAACTCCACTTACCATGTGATCATCAATGCTGAGTTGAACAATGTGGAAACTGCGTTGCTTCTATGTGAGCTTAGAAAGTATCGTAGAGCTTTAGGCTACTCACTAGATGATCTCACGGGAATTTCACCTGAGCTTTGCATGCATTGAATACATCTAGAGGACGAATCAATGACTTCAATAGAACATCATAGACGGTTAAACCCGAATCTAAAAGATGTTGTAAAGAAGGAGATAATGAAACTTCTAGAGGTGGGCATCATAGACGCTATATCTGATAGTACTTGGGTGAGCCCAGTCAATGTTGTGCCAAAGAAAGGTGATATGCTCAAATTAATACCATAAAAGTACTAAAGCAGTAGTTGTAGTGAGTGTAGGGGTCGAACACAAGAACTCAGAGAAATCACACAATAGATAGTATAGTATCAAATCAAGCTAAGCAAATCAGATGAAACAAAAGCAATTAACAATAAAAGAGTTGTAAATTCGATGGAGAGAATATAGGCCTATGGTATTTCTCAGGAAATCAATGAATGCAGATAAAGTAACTAATCAGGGTTCAGGTTACGCACGGTTCTTGAACTCAAATCACTAAAGTATAGCTAACCAACTCTCGCTGCGAAAACTATCTAAATCTAAACTTCAGAATCTCAAATCTCTTTGCAAATTCCTAAGAATAAATCAGCCTTAAAGTTCAGGTTTGATATGTTCACAAATCAATTAAACCAAATCTCTTTGCGAATAATCAATTTGCTCACCTAGGTTCTATCAGGTAATTAATCGCACTCTCGTGCCTAATCAATTATCCTAAGATCTAAGTTCCAGATTCGTCAACCTAGAATTAGCTTTGAGAACAACCTATGTCGAAGAACTAATTCAGATTATGAACCCTAACAATAAATTAACCTAGCATTCAAAGAAATCCCTATGAGAAAACCCTAAACCTAAAGTGGATCTACTTAGACATGGAAATTGAATCAATAAACATGTTTGAATAAATCATCAAATAAAATAGAAAGAGTAAACAAGGGTTCGAAATCTTCTCTCGGACGAACAGAGTTTCAGACTTGTCTCCCTTCAAAAGCTCTCTCACAAAACCAAAGTAAAATAAAGCGTAGCCATTAAAGTGGCTGTAAAATCCAATTAAATAACCTAAATCACGTTTTGGGGGTTCTTGTAAATAATAAAGACTTCTGGGTACTTTTGCAATTCTTCAACTCTTGGACAACTCGCGGGTCATGTCTGCTGCGATGGGTATCGACCGATACTAGACAATATCGATCGATACCGAGGCTTCAAATCGGGTTCTCAGCAACACGAACATCTGTTTTGCTCCAAAATGCTCAGAAAGCTCCAATATCTCCAATTATGCTCCAAACGTGCTAAAACCTGTAAAAGACTCTAAAACACTACGAAATAGTATAAAGACTCTATAAAACGGACTTATATCATGGCCTAAAAGGGGTAAAAACTATGATATATCAACTCCCCCAGACATAGCCTTTGCTTGCCATCAAGCAAATAGAAGACTAAACCAAAGAAAGAGGTTTGAAAACATAGAGACTCACATGTTCATGAAACGTTGCAATGATCATTTTCCCAAGAACCCAAATGTCACATAACCAGCTTTTGATCTAACCACCATGTACTTCTCCGTAGACATTCGCAGCTTCCCAGACTACACACATTATCCCGCAGCATCGTTCAATCAAGCCATCCTCGCCAGTTTCATCGTTGTGATTAATACCAAGAACCTTCTATATTATTTTCCATACAATATCATGACAAGGAACCATCCAATTTCACACTTTCTGGTATTATTTCTCTCCCCCAGACTTATTCCTTATTATGTTTCTTGCATTTACATATTAAGGTTCGAGACGCGAGTATTGATGGTGTTAGCCACCGAATCCCCGGTTCTTCCCTCAACAGTAATCAAATGTGTAGGCGAATAATGGTATCAAATGAACTTTTTCTAACCTCGCTTTCACCTTTGTGTGATCATCTCCTCTGAAGTAGAATAATGGGATCGTTGGAAATTTTCCTAACCCTCTACTCAGAAGAAAATCATCTCATCTTTTAATGCATCTTATCAACTTGTAACAGGGAGAGAAATACCATTATTTTAAACATGTGGGTTCCTTTGTCAGATACGAATGAGGAATCAAGCTCTATGGATTCTAACCACATTGATGAAGTGCAAAAATTTGGCTCAGGCTTCAGAAGAATTCTGCTGGAGACATGGAGTTTTCTAGTCAACTGGTCAGTCTTTGAATTTTCCATTAGTCGACCTAAAACTGATCCTGTAACACTGGTCACTCAAAAACAAAATCAAAACAACAATTCAAGCACAGGATCATAGTCTCCCACAAGTTTTGACTCAATAAAACGACAATTTTTTATTTTATTTTATGACTCTAAGAAAAACAGAAACAATGTCAGCAGACACCTCCCCCAGACTATAACAACACTGTCCCCAGTGTTATCTAGCCTAGAGTCGGTGAAAGAAAAGAAAAGAACAGAATAAAATTGTGAAAAACAAGAAGTTACCTTGCTGGAACATCGAGTATCGACCGACACACGGCCTGGTATCGAGCGATACTAGGCTTAAGTCGACATGATGTACCTTTCTCATTCCCGTAGGGTGTCGACCTTTACCAGAAGGGTGTTGATCGACACTCAGGCGATTTCGAGTTTGCTCATTGTTTATCCTGACACAAAACACAAAACGAAAAATAAAAAGAAAAAGACTCAAAAATAAACTCACCAGTGGGTTGCCTCCCACCAAGCGCTCGTTTAACGTCATTAGCTTGATTGTAACACCGTTCAGGCAGGATAAGAATGAGAGCTTGCACCAAAACAGGCTCCACAACTTGACATCGCTAGCTTCAGAGTTCTGCTCAACATGCTTTCCACAAACTCTTTTCCTTTCTCTTTCAGCTCCGAAGTAAGAAGAACTCTAGCCTTAGAAAATGGCTTCGAAGTTCCTTTGCACTTCACATTGTACTCAATCGAGTCTCCATCACACTTTTGAGGGGTTAGAGTCACATGGGTAGCACTCTCGACTCTTTTTCTCTTCACCTTCTTCTTTGCCTTAGCCGTTTTGGTGATAACAGAAGGATTATCCATAAGGTCTATGACAGTTGGCTTGTCAGTAGGCTCTTCCAAAAGATTTGGTACCAACGTCGCTCCTGTGATAGCATCGATGCAAGAGATACGTGTGGGATTTCCTTTAGTAGGAATGGCTTCGTAGTACGCTTCCTTGTCAATGTATGACAACGAGATTCTCTTGCTTGGCGTATCCATAATTGCACCAGCCGTGGCCATGAACTGTCTTCCAAGAATCAACTGCTTACGAGATATTGCACCCATCTCCACAACCTAAAAATCAGTAAGAACCAGACAATCTCCTACTATGATCATCAAATCAGGGATTGTACCGTATGGAATCGATGTGGAAGAGTTCGCGAATGTGATAGATGTCTTGGAATATCGAATATCAGCTCCCAATCTCTCTGAAATTGCTCTCGACATGACATTGGCGCTAGCCCCTGAGTCAACGAGAGACTCTTTGAAGTCAACTCCAGAGATAGAGCATGAAACTGGGAATATTCATGGGTTTTTCCTCTTAGTCAACTGTCTCAGTGGTAGTGATGTTACCTTGCTGGAGCATCGAGTATCGACCGACACACGGCCTGGTATCGAGCGATACTAGGCTTAAGTCGACATGATGAACCTTTCTCATTCCCGTAGGGTGTCGACCGATACCAGAAGGGTATCGTTCGACACTCAGGCGATTTCGAGTTTGCTCCTTGTTTACCATGACACAAAACACAAAACGAAAAATAAAATGAAAAAGACTCAAAAATAAACTCACTAGTGGGTTGCCTCCCACCAAGTGCTCGTTTAACGTGATTAGCTTGACTGTAATGCCGTTCAGGCAGGATAAGAATGAGAGCTTGCACCAAAACAGGCTCCACAACTTGACATCGCTACCTTCAGAGTTCTGTTCAACATGCTTTCCACAAACTCTTTTCCTTCCTCTTTCATCTCCGAAGTAAGAAGAACTCTAGCCTTAGAAAATGGCTTCGAAGTTCCTTTGCACTTCACCTTGTACTCAATCGAGTCTCCATCACACTTCTGAGGGGTTAGAGTCACATGGGTAGCACTCTCGACTCTTTTGCTCTTCACCTTCTTCCTTGCCTTAGCCGTTTTGGTGATAACAGAAGGATTATCCAGAAGGTCTATGACAGTTGGCTCGTCAGGAGGCTCTTCCAAAAGATTTGGTACCAACGTCGCTCTTGTGATAGCATCGATGCAAGAGATGCATGTGGGATTTTCTCTAGTAGGAATGGCTTTGTAGTACGCTTCCTTGTCAATGTATGAGAACGAGATTCTCTTGCTTGGCGTATCCATAATTGCACCAGCCGTGGCCATGAACGGTCTTCCAATAATCAACTGCGTACGAGATATTGCACTCATCTCCACAACCTAAAAATCAGTAGGAACCAGACAATCTCCTACTGTGATCATCAAATCAGGGATTGTACCATATGGAATCGATGTGGAAGAGTTAGCGAATGTGATAGATGTCTTAGGAGATCGAATCTCAGCTCCCAATCACTCTGCAATTGCTCTCGACATGACATTGACGCTAGCCCCTGAGTCAACGAGAGACTCTTTGAAGTCAACTCCAGAGATAGAGTATGGAACTGAGAATATTCCTGGGGCTTCCCTCTTAGTCAACTGTCTCAGTGGTAGTGATATGCTCAAATTAATACCCTAAAAGTACTAAGCAGTAGTTGCAGTAAAGTAGGGGTCGAACACAAGGACCCACAGAAATCACACAATAGATTGTATAGTATCGAATCAAGCTAAGCAAATCTGATGAAATAAAAGCAATAAACAGTAAAAAGGTTGTAAATTCGATGGAGAGAATATAGGCCCAGGGTATTTCTTAGGAAATCAATGAATGCAGATAAACTAACTAACAAGGGTTCAGGTTACGCAGTTTCTAGAACTCAAATCACTAAAGTATAATTGACCAACTGTCGTCGAGAATTATCTAAATCTAAACCTCAGATTCCCAAATATCTTTGCAAATTCCTATGAATAAATCAGCTTTAAAGTTCAGGTTAGATATGTTCACAAATCAATTTAACCAAATCTCTTCGCGAATAATCAATTTGCTCACCTTAAGTTCTATCAGATTACTCAGTTGCACTGTCGTGCCTAATCGATTAACCTAAGATCTAAGTTCTAGGTGATCAATCTAGAATTAGCTTTGAGAACAACCTAAGGCGAATAACTAATTCAGATTATGAACCCTAACAATAAATCAACCTAGCATTCAAATAAATCCCTATAAGAAAACCCTAAACCTAACAGTAGATCTACTCAGACATGGAAATTGAATCAATAAACATGTTTGAATAAATCATTGAATAAATAATAAGAAAGAGTAAACAAGGGTTCGAAATCTTCTATCAGACGAACATAATTTCAGACTTGTCTCCCTTCAAAAGCTCTCTCACAAATCCAAAATAAAATAAAGCATAGCCATTAAAGTGGCAGTAAAATCCTATTAAATAACCTAAATCACGTTCTGGTCTTTCTTGTAAATATTAAAGACTTCTGAGCACTTTTACAATTCTTCAAATCTTCAATAAGTCGCGACTCGTGTCTTGCTGCGATGGGTATCGACTGATACTAGCAAGTATCGATCGATACCAAGGCTTCAAATCGGGTTCTCAGCAACACGAACTTCTGCTTTGCTCCAAAGTGCTCTAGAAAGCTCCAATATCTCCTATTATGCTCCAAACGTGCTAAAACCTGTAAAGTACTCTAAAACACTACAAAATAGTAGAAAGACTCTATAAAACAGAGTTATATCATGGCCTAAAAGGGGTAAAAACCATGATATATCAACTCTTCCAGACTTACCATTTGCTTGCCCTCAAGCAAATAGAAGACTAAACCAGAGAAAGAGGTTTGAAAACACGGACACTCACCTGTTCATGAACCATCGCAGAGATCCTTTTCCCAAGCACCCAAATGTCACATAACTAGCTTTTGATCTAACCACCATGAACTTCTACATAGACATTCGCAGCTTTCCTAGACTCCACACAATATCTCGCAGCATTGTTCAATCAAGCCATCCTCGCCAGTTTCATCACTGTGATTAATAACAAGAACCTTCTATATTCTTTCCCATACAATATCATGACAATGAACCACCATTTTTCACACTTTTGGTATTATTTCTCTCCCCCAGACTTATTCCTTATTATGTTTCTTGCATTTACATATTAAGGTTCGAGACGCGAGTATTGATGGTGTTGGCCACCGAATCCCCGGTTCTTCCTTAAAAGTAATCAAAGGTGTAAGCGAATAATGGTATCACAGGAAATTTTCCTAACCTCGCTTTTACCTTTGTGTGATCATCTCCTCTAAAGTAGAATAATGGGATCGTTGGAAATTTTCCCAACCCTCTACTCAGAAGAAAATCATTTCATCTTTTAATGCATCCTATCAACTTGTAACAGGGAGAGAAATACCATTCATTCAAACACATGGGTTCTTTTTTCAGATACGAATGAGGAATCAAGCTCTATGGATACTAACCACATTGATGAAGTGCAAAAATTTGGCTCACGCTTTAAAGAACTTTGCTGGAAACATGAGTGTCTTCTAGTCAACTGGTCAGCCTTTGGATTTTTCATTAGTCGACCTAGAACTGATCTTGTAACACTGGTCACTCAAAAACAAAATCAAAACAAAAATTCAAGCACATGATCATAGTCTCTAAGATAAACAAAAACAATGTCAGCAGACACCTCCCCCAGACTTGAACAACACTGTCCCCAGTGTTACCTAGCCTAGAGTCGGTGAAAGAAAACAAAAGAAAATAATAAAATTGTGAAAACAAGAAGTTACCTTGCTGGAACATCAAGTATCGACCGACACACGGTCTGGTATCGAGCGATACCAGACTTAAATCGAAACAAAGAACTCTTCTAAATCCCGTAGGGTATCGACCGATACTAGAGGGTATCGATCGACACTCAGGCGATTTCGAGTCTGCTCCTTGTTTATCCTGACACAAAACACAAAACAAAAAAGACTCAAAAATAAACTCACCAGTCGATTGCCTCCCACCAAGCGTTCGTTTAACGTCAGTAGCTTGACTGTAACGGCATTCAGGCATTGGGTGCATCATCCAGAGGAATTATCTGCCCTGCTAGAATCTCGGCTTTCGCCCAATCGTGTTTCACCCTCTGCCCATTGACAGTAAACTCATCTCCTGTAGGACTAATCAGCACGATGGCACCATGTGGTCTAACCTCCTTGATTGTGAAAGGACATGACCAACGAGAACGCAGTTTACCAGGAAACAATTGCAAACGAGAGTTATACAGAAGTACCTGGATATTCGGCTCGAAATGTCTGGTGATGATCCTTTTATCATGATAAGCATTGGTTCTCTCCTTGTACAGCTTCGAGTTCTCGTAGGCGTTGTGCCTAATCTCATCCAACTTGTTCAGCTGAATCAATCTCCTCTCAGCAGCAGGCTTGATGTCGAAGTTTAGCAACTTTGTCGCCCATGCAGCCTTGTGCTCTATCTCCACTGGAAGGTGACATGCTTTCCCATACAGCAAGTGAAATGGTGTAGTACCCAGCGGTGTCTTGAAAGCAGTCCTATAAGCCCATAGCGCATCATCCAACTTTGTAGACCAATCCTTCCTAGAAGCACCCACTGTATTCTCCAGAATCTCCTTGATTTGCCTGTTGGAGACTTCGACTTGCCCACTGGTCTGAGGGTGATATGGAGTGCCACGCGATGATTTACACCATACTTCTTCAGCAACCTCTCGAAGATTTTGTTGATAAAGTGAGAACCACCATCACTTATCACAATTCGAGGTACTCCAAAGCGAGGGAAAATGATGGTCTTAAACAGCTTAAGAACCACTGTAGAGTCGTTTTTCTTACTAGCAATCGCTTCCACCCATTTGGACACATAGTCCACAGCAACCAGGATGTATCTGTTATCGTGTGACGCAGGAAAGGGACCCATAAAATCGATGCCCCATCAATCGAAAACTTCAACCTCAAGGATGAAATTTTGTGGCATCTCATGTCTCTTACTGATCTTCCCTCTCCTCTTACAAGCATCGCACTGCGAAATGAAAGCATGAGCATCCTTAAACATAGTAGGTCATAAGAAGCCTGCTTGAAGAACCTTGGACACCGTCTTGAAAGTAGCAAAGTGTCCAGCATACTCAGATCCATGACAATGAAAGAGAATCACAGGCACCTCAGACTCTGCAACGCATCTTCTGTAGATACCATATGAGCAGTGCTTGTATAGGTAAGGCTCATCCCAGAAGAATCATCTCATCTCATGCATAAACTTCTTCCTCGCATACTTTGTGGGATGCTTGGGCTCAGTCTCTACAGCAAGGTAGTTAGCAATGTCAGCGTACCATGATCGTGCAGGACTAGATACAGCAGCTATATAGACGTCATAAGAGTTGAAGGGCACTTCAGGCAAAACAGGTCCAAATCGTGTCGGGTATCGACCGATACTAGGTGAGTATCGATCGATACTGAAGGTCTGCACTCGTGAAAAATTGCAGATTTTCAGACCGATCATCTTGTGGTTGAGTTTCAATGAAGTAAATACCCTCCTCTGGCAAGAAATCATCAATAGGCACGACTTCATCGATCTTTATGCGCGATAGGTGGTCAGCAACTCCATTCTCAACTCCCTTCTTGTCCTTGATCTCGATATCGAATCCTTGGATCAAGAGTATCCATCGGCATAGACGAGGCTTGAGGTCCTTGTTCTTCAACAAGTATTTGAGAGCAGCATGGTCTGTGTGAACAACAACCTTGCTCCCAATAAAGTAGGACCGAAATTTCTCGAAGGAGAAAACAACTGCAAGTAACTCCTTCTCAGTGGTGTTGTAATTACGCTGAGCATCATCCAACGTCCTGCTAGCGTAATAAATGGCATGCAGCCTCTTGTCTTTCCTCTGACCCAACACAGCTCCAACAGGAAAATCATTGGCATCGCACATAACCTCAAAAGGTAAACTCCAATCAGGTGGTTGGACAATAGGAGCACTCACCAATGCCTTCTTAATTTCCTCGAAAGCTGTAAGATAATCAGGTGTGAAATCAAATTTGACGTCCTTACATAACAGGGATGTGAGTGGGCGTGCAAGTTTAGAGAAATCCTTGATGAACTTCCTGTAAAATCCAGCATGACCAAGGAAGCTTCGAATCTCAGATACAGATCGTGGAGGTTGCATGCTTGTCATGACATGAATCTTAGCCTTGTCAACTTCGATCCCTGCCTTAGAAACCTTGTGCCCAAGAACGATGCCATCTTGTACCATGAAGTGGCACTTCTCCCAATTAAGAACCAAGTGATTTTTCTCGCATCGCTGAAGCACCTTGCACAAGTTATCCAGACAATCCTTGAATGACGAACCATACACTGAGAAGTCATCCATGAACACCTCCATAAACTCCTCAGTCATGTCTATGAAAATCGACATCATGCATCTCTGAAAGGTTGCTGCAGCGTTACATAATCCAAATGACATCCTTCTGTATGCGAATGTTCCATAAGGACATGTAAAAGTCGTCTTTCCCTAGTCCTCTGGATGTACATGAATCTGGAAAAAGCCTGAGTACCCATCGAGAAAACAGTAGTATGGGTGACTCGCTAACCTCTCCGGCATCTGGTCGATGAATGGCAATGGGAACTGATCCTTCCTTGTGGCCGCATTCGGCTTCCTGTAGTCAATGCACATCATGTGACCAGTGATCGTCCTTGTAGGGATCAGCTCATCCTTCTCGTTTTTCACCCCTGTTATGCCTCCTTTCTTAGGCACAACGTGAACTGGACTAACCCAAGAACTATCTGAGATGGCATAGATAATCCCTGCTTCCAAAAGCTTCATCACCTCATTTCTGACCACTTCCTTCAGGTTCGGATTCAGCCTCCTCTGGCACTCAATCAAAGACTTAGACTTGTCCTCTAGGTGAATTCAATGCATGCACAAGTCTGGTGCTATACCTGAAATGTCATTAAGAAAATAGCCAAGAGCTTTGCGATACTTGCGCAGCCTGCTCAGCAGTAAGGTTATCTCTGCGTTGTTCAAAGACGCATTGACAATCACATGGTACGTGGAATTATAACCAATAAAAACGTACCTCAATGCGGTTGGGAGTGGCTTGAGTTCCACCTTAGGAGCATTTTCCTAGCTCCAATCTCAAAGCCCAACAATTTGCTTAGAACTCTCGGCCAACTCTCTTTCTGGCCGCAGGGTGTCGACCAATACTGGGGGAGTATCGATCGATACTGGCGATGCGGAATCGAGCATCTTCGAGTATCCAGCAGTATCATCGTACAAACGGACCTCTGAAGTAGTTGAACAGACCAAGGCTCTCTCTACTGGATCCTCAGGGAAGGTGTCCACATAAAATATCTGCCCATCGATGGTTGCTCTCTTCATCATCTTTTCCATGTTAAAGGACATTACCAAATCACCGATGTTGAGAGCTATATGTCCATTCTTGCAATCGATCAAGGCTCCAGCAGTTTCAAGGAATGGTCTGCCCAGGATAAGAGGATCCTTAGGCTCAGCATCGTACTGCAGGACCATGAAATCTGTTGGGATCAAGCAATTCCCAATCTTGATTGGGACATCTTCGAGTAGTCCCTTTGGGAGTCGCACTGAGCGATCAGCAAGTATAAGCAAAATCCTTGTAGATTAGAAATCTGTCATCCCCATTCGCTTAGCAACTGAGTGTGGCATGAGGTTCACACTCGACCCAATATCGCAGAGAGAACGGTCGAATCTCTCTGTGAAGATAGTGCAATCCAAAACAAAGCTCCCTGGGTTTGGCAGTTTATTGGGAATTTTGTTGAGTAGAATCTCACTGCACTCAGTTGTAATCATCATGAAAACTTCTTCAAAGTTCACACTGCTAGACACCATCTTCTTCACGTACCTCCTGAAAGATGGAGAAGTATTAATAGCATCAACAAAAGGAAGCTCCACAACCAACTTTTCCAACATAGCTTTGCATCTAGCATCCTCCCATTCCTTCTTTGTCATCTTAGGAAGTATAGGATAAGGTATCTTGGGCGTATACACTCTCTCCTTGACAATCTCGGGCTCCTTCTCGACCTACGTCTCAGCATCGACCGACACTGGATGAGTGTCGATCGATACACGGGATTTTGGATTTTCTCGTGCAGGTGTCTGGGTCGATCGATACTAGGGGATTTTCAGAATCCCAATCGTTATCTCCAGCAAGATCGACGAAAGTTTCTGCAATTGAGCTGTTCTTCACTCCTGTAATCACCTCTTTTCCACTCCTCAAGGTGATGGCATTGATATGTGCTCTTGGATTCTCAGTTTTCCCTGGAAGAAAGCCTTCCTACCTCGGCACAGCTGATGCGGTCTGAGCAACTTGAGTTTCCATTTTCCTCCGAAAAAGGTTGACATCTTTAATTTTCCCATTCAGATGGTCAATCTTCCCTTTCAGATCAGTGTACCGATGGTCAATCTTCTCATTGAAATCCACTTGCAGTTTTTGTTGTCCCTGAAGAATATGTTCAAGCATGGATTCCATCTTATTCTCTGTTGACTTTGGAGAGATTGGCTGGTACGAAGAGTTCCCGTAATTGCGAGTGAAGTCGCTGCTCTGTAGTGGTTTCTGGACAAATTGTTTCGCTCCAAAACCAAATTGGTTCCCCTCAAACTTGTATCCACCTTGCTGAGGATTGTTGAAATTTTGGTTGTTGTTGTACCCAAATCGCTGACCCTGAAAACCAAAATCACCAACGTAGTTAACATCCTCCACTTCTTCTTCATCCATATTATCGACTCCATCAGCAAAATGTACAGTTTTCTTCGACTTCCCAATCAGAATATCCAGCTTCGCTTGAACTTCAGCAATCTGAGATACATAAATTCCTCCAGCCTGCTTCTTCCGCTCGAAATCAGCATTCTTGGTGCTATTGCTAGACGTCAAGTTCTCAATCAGCACAACCGCATCATCTGGATACCTGGTGTTGAAGTTCCCATTACTTGCAGTATCCAAAGCCATCTGGTACCTCCAATCGATCCCTCTGTAGAAAGTACCTAGCAGCTGAACCTGAGTGAACCCATGGTGCGGACAATCTCTCTGATATGACTTGAAACGAGTCAAAGCAGCCTTGAGTGCCTCTATTGGACCTTGAGAAAACTAAGAGATCTTGTTCATGAGCTCTTCGGACCTCGCTTCATCATAGAAATTGATCAGGAATGCATTCTTCGTCTCCTCCCATGTAGTTAGCGAACCAGGAGCCAACTGTTTCAGCCAATAAGCAGCATCCCCACTAAGAGAGTATGGGAAAAGTTTGCAGAAGAGGAACTCATTGGGCACTCCATTGTACTTCATACCAGTGACCAAATCTTCGAACCTCTCGATATAATCCATGGGATGTTCATGAGATAGGCCATGGAAAGGATTCTGACTCACAAGAGCGTAGTACGCAGGTTTCAGCTCAAAGTCATTCCTATGAAAAGTTGGGATGCGAATCGCATATCGATTGGCATAGAACTGATCAGGTCTGTTGTGCTCACCCAGTGTCCTACCTCGATCAACTGTAGCTGGCGTAACAATCTCAACAACAGCAGTAGGAGGGACAATGATGTTTCCAGCTGTATCAAGTCGCTGCCCTCTCTCATTGCACACTTGAACCTCTTGGTCTTTCAGAACTCCAGCTTCATCAGGTCTTAATACCACTGTGTTGTTCATCCCTGATGTTTGCTTTGCCTTTCTGTTTGTGCGTTCTAAACGTGCTAGCTTCTCTAACGATAGATTAACTAGCGGAGTGCTCTTATTCTTCCCGGTTTCACGATTAGGCATGCACCTGAAAAACACAAATTCAAGAACGTAAGTATCAAAAATCGGAATGAGTATCGACTGACACTGGGTGGTGTCGATCGATATCAACAAAAGAAATCGCCAAAGTATCGACCGACACTGAGTAGTATCGATCGATACCGACGAACTTAGTCGAAACTCGACAACTAAAATCTAAAGGCGAAATTGATTCCCCGACAACGGCGCCAAATTTGATATGCTCAAATTAATACCCTAAACGTACTAAGCAGTAGCTGCAGTAAAGTAGGGGTCGAACACAAGGACTCACAGAAATCACACAATAGATTGTATAGTATCGAATCAAGCTAAGCAAATCAGATGAAATAAAAGGAATAAACTGTAAAAAGGTTGTAAATTTAATGGAGAGAATATAGGCCCAGGGTATTTCTCAGGAAATCAATGAATGCAGATAAACTAACAAATCATGGTTCAGGTTACGCACGGTTCTAGAACTCAAATCACTAAAGTATAATTGACCAACTGTCGTTGCGAGAATTATCTAAATCTAAACCTCAGAATCCCAAATCTCTTTGCAAACTCCTATGAATAAATCAGCTTTAAAGTTCAGTTTTGATATGTTCACAAATCAATTTAACCAAATCTCTTTGCGAATAATCAATTTGCTCACCTTAAGGTCTATCAGATTACTCAATTGCACTGTCGTGCCTAATCGATTAACCTAAGATCTAAGTTCTAGGTGATCAATCTAGAATTAGCTTTGAGAACAACATAAGGCGAAGAACTAATTCAGATTATGAACCTAACAATAAATCAACCTAGCATTCAAAGAAATCCCTATGAGAAAACCCAAACCTAACAGGAGATCTACTCAGACATGGAAATTGAATCAATAAACATGTTTGAATAAATCATTGAATAAATAATAAGAAAGAGTAAACAAGGGTTCGAAATCTTCTCTCATACGAACAGAGTTTCAGACTTGTCTCCCTTCAAAAGCTCTCTCACAAATCCAAAGTAAAATAAAGCATAGCCATTAAAGTGGCTGTAAAATCCTTTTAAATAACCTAAATCACATTCTGGTCTTTCTTGTAAATAATAAAGACTTCTGGGCACTTTTGCAATTCTTCAAATCTTCAATAAGTCGCGACTCGTGTCTTGCTGCGATGGGTATCGACCGATACTAGCCAGTATCGATCGATACCAAGGCTTCAAATCGAGTTCTCAGAAACACGAACTTCTGCTTTGCTCCAAAGTGCTCCAGAAAGCACCAATATCTCCTATTATGCTCCAAACGTGCTAAAACCTGTAAAGTACTCTAAAACACTACAAAATAGTAGAAAGACTCTATAAAACGGACTTATATCATGGCCTAAAAGGGGTAAAAACCATGATATATCAGGTAGTGATGTACCTCTAGCCTTAATGAAGAGTGCCTCGATCTCTTCTAGAGTTTCTCTGCAATCTCGGAAGTGACTCAACAGAGGGCGGTGTTCTAGAGCTTCTTCAGAAGATAATTTATGGGGAATCCTTCACACCATCTTCTCAAAGCCACACAGCTGCTTTGGAGAAATGGGGTCTCTGAGGTGTTGAGGAATAGGATTCAGCTTCTTGGGCTTGCGAACTCTTTCTTCAATCAGCTCAGGTGTTTTCTCAATTTTTGGCTCGATCTGTGAGGGGTATCGACCGACACCAGGTAGGGTATCGATCGATACTCTCGCTGTTGAATCGTCTCTGGCAGAACATTGGACGTGTGTCGACACAGAGGTGTTGTTTAAATTCTCACCATCAGACATATCATCAACCAAAGGGAGTTCCACAACCAACTTATCCAACATAGCTTTGCATCTGGCGTCCTCCCATTCCTTCTTTGTCATCGTACGAGGCACATGACATGTATTCTGGGTATATACACCCTCTCCCTAACAATCTCGGGCTCTTTCTCGACCTGCGTCTTCGCATCGACCGACACTGGAGGAGTATCGATCAAAACACGAGATTTTTGATCCCCTCGTGCAGATGTCTGGACTGGTATCGATCGACACTGGCTGGTGTCGGTCGATACCCTGGCGATTTTTGAATCCTCATCGAAATTTCCTGCACTTAAGGCGATTGCATTGACGTGTGCTCTTGGATTTTCAGTTCTCCCTGGAAGAAAACCTTCATCTCTTCTCGCACTCTCTGCAGTCTGGGCTACTTGAGTTTCCAGCTGCATCTGATGAATACCAAGGTGAGTCGACACAGAGGTGTTGTTTAAATTCTCACCGTCAGAGATATCATCAACCAAAGGGAGTTCCACAACCAACTTATCCAACATAACTTTGCATCTGGCGTCCTCCCATTCCTTCTTTGTCATCGTACGAGGCACAGGACATGTATTCTGGGTATATACACCCTCTCCCTAACAATCTCGGGCTCTTTCTCGACCTGCGTCTCAGCATCGACCGACACTGGAGGAGTATCGATCGACACACGGGATTTTGGATCCCCTCGTGCAGATGTCTGGACTGGTATCGATCGACACTGGCTGGTGTCGGTCGATACCCTGGCGATTTCTAAATCCTCATCGAAATTTCCTGCACTTAAGGCGATTGCATTGACGTGTGCTCTTGGATTTTCAGTTCTCCCTGGAAGAAAACCTTCATCTCTTCTCGCACTCTCTGAAGTCTGGGCTACTTGAGTTTCCAGCTGCATCTGATGAATACCAAGAGCATCGATCCTTCCACTTAGATCCTTGTACATAGCATCCATCTTACCATTGAAGGTCACTGTTATCTGCTGATGTCCTTGAACCAGCTGTTCAAGCATAGTCTCAATCTTACTCTCAGGAATTTTGGGTGGTGGAGATTGGTACCCTCTTTGCTGAGCATTGTTGGTGATGTTTCGATTGGTGTTGTACCCAAATCGTTGACCCTGAAAACCAGAACCACCAACATAGTTAACATCCTCCACTTCATCTCCACCAATATAATCGACTCCATCAGCAAAGTGTACAGCTTTCTTCTACTTCCCGATCAGGAAATCCAGCTAGGCCTGAACTTCAGCAATCTGTGATCCATCAATTCCTCCAGCCTGCTTCTTCCCCTCGAAATCAGCATTCTTGGTACTATTGCCAAGTTCTCAATCAGCACAAACGCATCATCCGGATACCTGGTGTTGAAGTTCCCATTACTCGCAGTATCCGAAGCCAACTGGTACCTCCAATCGCTCTTTCTGTAGAAAGTGCCCAGCAGCTGAACCTGAGTGTACCCATGGTGCGGACAATCTCTCTGATATGATTTGAAACGAGTCCCAGCAGCCTTGAGTGCCTTTGTTGGACCTTGAGCAAACAGAGAAATCTTGTTCCTGAGCTCTTCGGATCTCGAATCATCGTAGAAATTGTTCAGGAATGCATTCTTCGTCTCATCCCATGTAGTTAGCGACCCAGGAGCCAACTGCTTCAGCCAATAGGCAGCATCCCCACTAAGAGAGTATGGGAAAAGCTTGCAGAAAAGGAACTTATAGGGCACTCCATTGTACTTCATACCAGTGACCAAATCTTCGAACCTCTCGATATGATCCATGGGATGTTCATGAGATAGGCCATGAAAAGGATTCTGACTCACAAGAGCGTAGTACGCAGGTTTCAGCTCAAAATCATTCCTCTGAAAAGTTGGGATGCGAATCGCAGCTCGATTGGCATAGAACTGATCAGGTCTGTTGTACTCACCAATCGTTCTACCACGATTAACCACTGCAGCATTCCCAACGTTGGCGCACGCATGTGGCGCGACAATCTCACCAACAACAGCAGGAGGGACAACGTTGTTTCCAGCTTCATCAAGTCGCTGCCCTCTCTCATTGCACACTTGACCCTCTTGGTCTCTCAAAACTCCAGCTTCATTAGGTCTTAATACCACTGTGTTGTTCATCCCTGATGTTTTCTTTGCCTTTTTGTTTGTGCGTTCCACAAGTGCTAGCTGCTCCAATGACAGTTCAACTAGCTGAGTGCTCTTGTTCCTTCTGGTTTCACGAATAGGCATACACCTGAAAACAAAACACTAGACAAGGCACGTAAGTAACCAAAAAAAAATGTTGAGTATCGACCGACACTAGGTGGTATCGATCGATATCAACAAAAGAAATCGCCTGAGTATCGACCGATACTAGTGAGTATCGATCGATACCGACGAACTTAGTCGAAATTTGACAGCTAAAATCTAATGGCGAAATTGAGTCCTTGGCAATGGCGCCAAATTTGATATGCTCAAATTAATACCCTAAAAGTACTAAAGCAGTAGTTCTAGTAAGTGTAGGGGTCGAACACAAGAACTCAGAGAAATCACACAATAGATTGTATAGTATCGAATCAAGCTAAGTAAATCAGATGAAACAAAAGCAATTAACAATAAAAGAGTTGTAAATTCGATGGAGAGAATATAGGCCTAGAGTATTTCTCAGAAAATCAATGAATGCAGATAAACTAACTAATCAGGGTTCAGGTTACGCACGGTTCTTGAACTCAAATCACTAAAGTATAGCTAACCAACTCTCACTGCGAAAACTATTTAAATCTAAACTTCATAATCCCAAATCTCTTTGCAAATTCCTAAGAATAAATCAGCCTTAAAGTTCAGGTTTGATATGTTCACAAATCAATTAACCCAAATTTCTTTGCGAATAATCAATTTGCTCACCTAGGCTCTATCAGGTAATTAATCGCACTCTCATGCCTAATCAATTATCCTAAGATCTCAGTTCCAGATTCGTCAACCTAGAATTAGCTTTGAGAACAACCTATGGCGAAGAACTAATTCAGATTATGAACCCTAACAAAAAATTAACCTAGCATTCAAAGAAATCCCTATGAGAAAACCCTAAACCTAAAGTGTTAGAGGGGGGATTAGCACCCCCTGGATTAACTCGGTTCGAACCGAGACCGGTTCAATCAAGACCGGTTTACGATGGTTCGGATCAAGGACAAATCAGCCTAAAAACATTGGGCCAAGCTCGGAATCTCGCTAAGCCCATCTCGGCCAACGATCTAGGCCCAGTGCGAGCCCAGTCCGTTACAACAGATAATAACCGGAATATTTCCTCTTTTTCCGCCGATCTCGGAAATGGAAATATTCCCTTCGACTGAGTCTTCGAGATATTAGGAAGATATCCTTATCTCGGAGAGA
>PKML01057014.1:36409-50442 GCA_002933935.1 Eutrema yunnanense | reverse complement strand
GGGGTCGAACACAAGAACTCAGAGAAATCACACAATAGATTGTATAGTATCGAATCAAGCTAAGTAAATCAGATGAAACAAAAGCAATTAACAATAAAAGAGTTGTAAATTCGATGGAGAGAATATAGGCCTAGAGTATTTCTCAGAAAATCAATGAATGCAGATAAACTAACTAATCAGGGTTCAGGTTACGCACGGTTCTTGAACTCAAATCACTAAAGTATAGCTAACCAACTCTCACTGCGAAAACTATTTAAATCTAAACTTCATAATCCCAAATCTCTTTGCAAATTCCTAAGAATAAATCAGCCTTAAAGTTCAGGTTTGATATGTTCACAAATCAATTAACCCAAATTTCTTTGCGAATAATCAATTTGCTCACCTAGGCTCTATCAGGTAATTAATCGCACTCTCATGCCTAATCAATTATCCTAAGATCTCAGTTCCAGATTCGTCAACCTAGAATTAGCTTTGAGAACAACCTATGGCGAAGAACTAATTCAGATTATGAACCCTAACAAAAAATTAACCTAGCATTCAAAGAAATCCCTATGAGAAAACCCTAAACCTAAAGTGGATCTACTCAGACATGGAAATTGAATCAATAAACATGTTTGAATAAATCATCAAATAAAATAGAAAGAGTAAACAAGGGTTCGAAATTTTCTCTCGGACGAACAGAGTTTCAGACTTGTCTCCCTTCAAAAGCTCTCTCACAAAACCAAAGTAAAATAAAGCGTAGCCATTAAAGTGGCTGTAAAATCCTATTAAATAACCTAAATCACGTTTTGGAGCTTCATGTAAATAATAAAGACTTCTGGGCACTTTTGCAATTCTTCAACTCTTGGAAAACTCGCGGGTCGTGTCTGCTGCGATGGGTATCGACCGATACTAGACAGTATCGATCGATACCGAGGCTTCAAATCAGGTTCTCAGCAACACGAACTTCTGCTTTGCTTCAAAATATTCCAGAAAGCTCCAATATCTCCAATTATGCTCCAAACGTGCTAAAACCTGTAAAAGACTCTAAAACACTACGAAATAGTAGAAAAACTCTATAAAACGGACTTATATCATGGCCTAAAAGGGATGATATATCAAAAGGCGGTGTGCAGTTGTTGAAAATGAGAAAAATGAGTTGATACCAACTAGAACTGTCACAGGGCATAGGATGTGTATTGACTATAGGAGATTGAATGCTGCTACTCGCTTGGAGCATTATTGGAATTATTGTTTAGACCATGATATAAGTCCTTTTTATAGAGTCTTTATAGTATTTTGGAGTCCTTTTGAGTCCTTTACAGGTCTTAGCACGCTTGGAGCATTATTGGAATTATTGAAGCTTTTTGGACCAGTTTGGAGCAGAAGCTGAAGTCGTGTTGCTGAGTAGCTGATTTTACGATAAGTATCGATCGATACCAGGGTATCGATCGATACTCATCGCAGCAAGACACGACCCGCGAGTTTTCCAAGACTTGAAGAATTGCAAAAGTGCCCAGAAGTCTTTAATAATTACAAGAAGACCCCAAGTCGTGATTTAGGTTATAAATAGGATTTTACATCCATCTGTTTAGGCTATGCTTTATTTTGCTTTAGTTTAAGAGAGATTTTGGTGAGAGAGACAAGTCTGATTTCCCTTCGTCCGAGATCAGATCTCAAAACCTTTGTTTCTCTTTCTGATTTTATATAGAGTATTTATTCAAACATGTCTATTAATTCAATCTCCATGTCTGTGTAGATCTCTTGATAGGTTTGGGGATTCTCATAAGGGATTTCTTTGAATGCTAGGTTGATTAGTTATTTAGGGTTCATAATCTGAATTAGTTCTTCACCTTAGGTTGTTCTCAAAGCTAATTCTAGATTGATCACCTGGAACATAGATCTTAGGATAATTGATTAGGCACGACAATGCGATTAATTACCTGATAGAACTTAGGTTGAGCAAATTGATTATACGCAAAGAAATTTGGTTTAATTGATTTGTGAACATATCAAACTTGAAATTAAGGCTGATTTATTCTTAGGGATTTGCAAAGAAATTTGGGATTCTGAAGTTTAGATTTAGATAGTTTCGCAACGACAGTTGGTTGATTATACTTAGGTGATTTGAGTTCGAGAACCGTGCTTAACCTGAACCCTGATTAGTTAGTTTATTTTGCATTCATTGATTTCCTGAGAAATATCCATGAGCCTATATTTTCCCAATTGAATTACAACTCTTTTAATTTCTGCACTGTTTTCAATTACATCTCTTGGCTTAGCTTAATTCGATACTATGTAATCTATTGTGTGATCTCTGTGAGTCTTTGTGGTTCGACCCCTAGCTATATTACAACTACTGCTTTAGTACTGTTAGGGTATTAAATTGAGCATATCACTCGTAAGGGTCATTTTCCCTTACCTTTTATTGATCAGATGCTTGAGAGATTGGCTAACCACCCATACTACTGTTTTCTATATGGTTATTCTGGTTTCTTTCAGATTCCCATCCACCCAGATGACCAGGAGGAGATTACATTCACATGTCCTTACGGCACTTTTTCTTATCGCAGAATGCCATTTGGCTTGTGCAATGCCCTAGCAACATTCCAGTGATGCATGATATCGATTTTCACCGACTTGATTGAGGACATAATGGAGGTTTTCATGGACGATTTCTCTGTGTATGGATCTTCCGTTTCTGTCCGTCTTTCTATTCTATGCAGGGTATTACAGCGCTGCGAGGAAAAGCATCTGGTGTTGAACTGGGAGAAATGCCACTTTATGGTCAGAGATGGGATAGTCTTGGGTCATTGGATTTCAGAGCAGTATATCAAAGTGGACAAGGCAAAGATCGAGGTGATGACTAGTCTACAGCCGCCAGATTCTGTCAAGGAGATTAGAAGCTTTCTGGTACATGATGGGTTCTACAGGAGGTTCATCAAGGATTTCTCCAAGATTGCTAGACCCTTGACACGTTTGTTATGCAAGGAGGTGAGGTTCCATTTTGACAACGATTGTCTAGAAGCCTTTCACACCATCAAGGGAGCACTTGTCAGCGCGCCAGTTGTCCAACCACCAGACTGGGACTTACCTTTCGAAGTGATGACTGATGCTAGCGATTTCGCAGTAGGAGATGTTTTGGAACAGCGAAGGGACAAGAAACTTCATGTTATCTACTACGCCAGCAGAACTCTTGATGATGCGCAGTGCAAGTACGCTACAACCGAGAAAGAACTTCTTGCTATTGTGTTTGCTTTTGAGAAGTTCAGATCTTATCTTGTGGGGTCTAAGGTTATAGTGCATATTGATCATGCTGCTCTGAAGTATCTACTTACAAAGAAGGATGCCAAACCTAGGCATTTGCGTTGGATTCTTCTGCTGCATGAATTTGATCTTGAAATTAAAGATAAGAAGGGGATCGAGAATGGTGTTGCAGACTAATTTGTCTAGACTACGTGTAGTTAAAGAAACTCCCTTAGACGACAGCCTACCTGAGGTCCAACGACTACTTCGCTTCTGCACACCTCACCGAGCTACCTGAAATTCTCTGGTTTGGTGAGATAGCGAACTACCTGGCTGCAGAGAAAGAACCAAGTAACTTTTTTGGGAACAAGAAGAAGAAGTTCTTTAGAGACATCAGACGTTATTTTTGGGACGAGCCATACTTATACAAGCAGTGCTCAGATGGTGTCTTTCGGAGATGTGTTTCAGAGGAAGAAATCCTGGTATTCTTTTCCATTGTCATGGTTCGAAATATGATGGACACTTTGCCACGTTCAAGACAGTGTCCAAGGCTCTGCAAGCCGGTTTCTAGTGGCCAACAATGTTTCGCGATGCACATGATTTCATCTCCAAATGTGATTAATGTCAGAGGTAGGGAAATATTAGTAAGAGGAACGAAATGCCACAAAATTTCATCTTGAAGGTTGAAGTGTTCGATGTGTGGGGTATTGATTTCATGGGCCCTTTTCCATCCTCTTGTGGAAATCAATACATCCTCGTTGCAGTCGACTATGTGTCTAAATGGGTTGAAGCGCTGGCTAGCCCAACGAATGATGCAAAGGTGGTCTTAAGGATGTTCAAATTTGTGATCTTTCCTAGGTTCGTTGTGCCTAGAGTGGTGATAAGCGATGGTGGGTCTCATTTCATTAACAAGGTCTTTGAAGGGCTCTTGAAAAAGCATGGAGTCAAGCAAAAGGTAGACACTCCTTACCATCCGCTGACGAGTGGACATGTCGAAATTTCCAACAGGGAGATCAAGGGCATTCTACAAAAGACCGTGAACACAACAAGGAAAGATTCGGCTACAAAGCTGGATGACGCTCTTTGGACGTACATGACTGCCTACAAGACACCTTTGGGCACGAGACCATTCAATCTTTTCTATGGAAAATCGTGCCATCTTCCTGTATAGCTTGAGTACAATGCATCATGGGTTGTAAAGTTGCTGAACTTTGACATAAAATCTGCTTCTGAAAGACGGACGATGCAACTGCACGAGCTGGAAGAGATTCGTCACATGGCCTATGAGAGTTCGAAGATTTACAAGGAGAAGACCAAGACATATCATGACAGGAAGATCGTTCCCAGGAACTTCGCTGTAAATGATCAGGTATTGCTTTTCAACTCTCGCCTCAAACTTTTTCCAAGGAAGCTGAGATCGAGATGGTCCAGACCATTCACAATCAAGGAGGTGCGACCGTACGGAGCTGTGGTGTTGTTGGGCACTACATGAAATTAGTTTGTGGTTAATGGTCAGCGCCTAAAACCATACCTCCCTGACGTCGAAATCGATGGGGACGAAAGCTTTCCCCTTGGTGACACATCTCATGCCTAAAAAGCTATCAAGTCAATCTAATGACTATAAACAAGGGCTTGGTGGGAGGCAACCCACCGGTATGTTTTCTTTTCTTTCATTTTTTTATTCTTGAGTCTGTTTTGCCTTCTTCTTGATTTATTTTCTCACCGAGACGGTGTGAAGTAAGTCTAGGGGAGGGTATTTATCTTCACTATTTCTTTCTTTTGTTTTCTCTTTTGAGTCATTTTGATGTCTTCTTTTTAGTTATTCTATTTTATTGAGTCAAAACTTGTTGGAGATTATGATCACGACCTTTGAATTTTTATGTGATTTGCATCTAAGTGACCATTGTTACAGAGCTAGCTTCATATCAGACTAATGGAAAATCTAAAGGCTGACCAGTTAATCAGAGGCATCCATGTTCCAGAAAAATTCAAAAAGCTTGAGCTAGTTTCTGAGCTCTTCCTTTTACCTCATCATCGTGATTTGTGTCTTCAGAGCTTGAATCCTCATTTGTATCTGACAAACCGACATGTGTGTAAGTATGGTACTCCTCCCCCTTATTTAAAATTAAAAAGCAGAAAATATGAAATTATTTTCTTTTGGGTAAAGGGTTAGGAAAATTTCCATCAATCCCATTATTCTACTTCGAAAGAGATGATCACACTAAGGTTGGAAGCGAGGTTAGAAAAATTTTCAAAGATACCACTATTAGCCTACACCTTAGAATAAAAGGGTGGCACTTAAACGAACCGGGGATTCGGTGGCAAAAACCATCAATACTCGAGTTCCATCCGCCATTAACCCTACGGGAAGAAAATGAGAAAATAACAAGTCTGGGGGAGGGAAAAAGTACCAACGATTTTGTTGTTGTCTTGTTACGATATCGAAAGAGAAAGAGTCTAGAAGGTTCTTGGCACCATAATCTTTGATGAGACCCAGCGATGATGGCTTTTGATTATTCCGCGAAATAATAAGTTGAATCTGGGAGGCTGAGATGTTTGCAGATAAATACATGGTGGTTCGATCTAGAGCTAGTTTGGCAATACATGGATTACTAAGGTAATGTTCATTGCCGAGTCCTAAAGGAAATGTGAGTCTCCGTGTCTTTCAAACTTTTTCTTCTTGCTTAGTTTTCTATTTGCTTGAGGACAAGCAAAAGACTAAGTCTGGGGGAATTGATATGCTTGGTTTTTACCGCTTTTTAACACATGTTTTGGTGTTTCTTTTGAGTATTTTATCGAGTCAAAGTTAGTTTTTAGAGTCTTTTAGTCCTTTATTTAGTCATCTCAGGTAAAAAGGCGTTTAAGGAAGAAATATGAGTTACGTGGGCAAAACCGCATGGAACGGTACAAAAAAAGGAAGAATCGATAGATGCAAGGAGAGCATCGATCGATGCAACACCATCAGAAGAACCAAAATCGATCGATGCAAGGAGTGCATCGATTGATGGAGCATGCCCAAAAAGTCTAAAATCGATCGATGCACAATTGGAGCCGGTCGATGCACAATTAGAGCCGATCGATGCATCACCCTCCGAAGAGCCAGAATCGATCGATGGAGTGTGCCCAGAAAGTACAAAATCGATCGATGGAGTGTGCCCAGAAAGTACAAAATCGATCGATGCAATATGTTCATCGATCGATCGATGCAAGCCGACGAGAAGGGAAAGGAAATTTTTGATTTTCCTGTTTTGCCCCGAAAATTGCCTATTCTGACCTAATTCGCCCAGAACCCTATTTATACTTTATTCTTAGCCACTTTTTAGGCTATCTCTCTTTTGATTGCTCTCTATTCTACTCAGATTTTTGGCTATTGATTTTGTAAACAAGAAGAAGAATATATGCATCTATTGAGAAGAATTCTAAACCATTTCATCTCTTTTATTACAATTATGAGTTACTCTCTAACTCCTCTAACTCCTTGCTTGTTCTCCGTTGCCATGTCCGAGTAGTCTCATAGTTAGGTTTAGGGTTTCAAAGGGATCCATGAATCATTGAATTAGACATAGATAGGGAATTATCTTTTGTGGTTTTCGCTTATTGTTGTGTTTATTGCTTAGGCTAAGTTGACCGCTTGCCTATGATCTAGGTTTTAATCTATACCACGGAAGTGTCGTAGGTTGCTAGAAAGAACATAAGCGAGCGAATTTTCCTTAGCCAACGGAAGTTGATGATAAGGCGATTCGTGAACATATTGAACCAATTCGTTAATGCTGGTCTAGAACTCTATATTCAACGGAAGTTAGGATTTTAGGTTGCTAGATTTAGTAATCAATACCACAGAAGTGGATTGGTTAGATATTTATGTTTAATTTTGAAACTTGTGTTTATTCATTCCCTGAATAATTGTTTGATTCATGATCTTTGGATTCCCGCGAAGAAACCCTCGACCTAACTTTTTTCTTTTATTGAATTCACACCGTTTTTAGTTATTTTCATTACTATGCAAATCAACCCTTATTATCGTCTTAGCTTAATTTCATCTTATGAGAATCGTAGTGTAACCTTGGTCTTTGTGGATTCGATCCTAAAGTACTACATTGACATACTGTTATGATTGCAGTAGTGTGCACTTTAGTTAATTAATTGACTACGTGGTAAAACACCCAAATCATCATGCAATCTCTAAAATTATATGCGGAACATCGACCAGATAGAAAGGTATTACGCCTCCGTCATCATGTCGAGCAGGTCTACGAAACTTCGTTTTGACTTCTAATGGAAAGTAGAACTTGGCAAAATGTGAGGTTTCTTCATTGATGCTCTGTGCGACAATAGAACCCTCCACTTTGCTCAAATGTTTTACCTTCTTCTTTAGATGAAACATATACCTTTCGAAATGATACATCCAACAGATTCAATTTTAGCCGGGGATTCTAAATTCGTCGAAAATTTCCCACGGATTTCTGACAGATTTAGTTTTAGCCGGGGGAATGTCAGTTTTAGCCTAGGATTCAGATTTTCCGGGGGAATGATCTTCCGTCGGAAGTCCGTCGGAAAATTCTTATGGATTTCTGACATATTCAGTTTAAGGAGGGGATTCAGTTTTAGACGGGGGAATGTCAGTTTTAGCCAGGGATTCATTTTTAGCCGGGGATTCTACATCTGTCGGAAATCAGTGGGAAATTTCCGACGGATTCTGTTTTAGCCAAAGGAATGACAGGTTTAGCCGGGGATTCCGAATCCGTCTCACATTGATAACATCGGTTTTTCACCCTTTTTATGGATCACTTTCATATTCTTTTGCAGGAGTTTTAACTCCATTTTCAAAGGTTTTCAAGTGATTTTCATATTTTAGAGATTTGAAAGACGTTTCAGGTAACTCGGAATAAAAGAGTGCATTTTGGAGCAAAAGTACGTTTTTGGATAAACTTGGACCGTCAAGAAGTCTTGCAGCTAATGGAGACCTTTTTACCGTCTGATCATCCCAAATTTGGATACAACAAATTAGAGAGAACCAGCTTTCAAATGCAATTGAATATGAGGCAATCCAATGGTTGGATCCTTAAATACACCTGAAGCACTGAAGGCAGATGAAGCTGCCCCGAAGACGAAGTCACCGCGCCTGGAGGAGCTTGAGCTGCGGCCAATCACCAGTTTCCCGTGACCAGGGACGACGGACCCGGGGCCAGAAGCCACTTCGCCGTGCCCAGAGACGACGGAGCCGCGGCCAGCACCCTGCGCGACCAAACCGACTTGTTTCTTCACCTGAGGCCAAAACCGTCTTTTTCCATCAAACCCTAAACGAAATCAGTTTTATAAATACTTATTTTATACCTCTTAGACAGAGATATTACATTATTTTCACGCTTAATAGCTGTGGCAAACCGCTAGCAACTTTTGTTCTTGGTTCTTCAAGGATTGGAAGAAGGATTCTTCATCGGTGTTCTTCGACAGAGAAGCTTTCTCCATCCCTTTTTATGCATTTTTTCTTTCGAATTTATTGAATATGTTTACCTCAGCTATAGCTGAGTAATTCTCTTGTTGGGTATAGGGGTTTGAAGGGGAGCTTATGGTTCAATTTCTTATTAGGTTTTTAGTCTAGGATACCGTTCGATTAGGGTTATTCGTTCTATCCTTGGTGTTAATGCGTTGCTTAACTAACCGTCTTGGCGATAAATATTATGTGTTTTAGAGCCACAGAAGTTCTGTATCTACTCGCTTGACCTAGGGTAGACGAGCAAATCCGTAGTAAGATTTCGGAAGTATACTTACGGAGGAATTGTGGGCGTAAACGACCTTTGAGAGTATTATTCACTTCTTGCGCGGGCGGAGTCAGAAGCTACTGTCCGAGTATAGAAGTGAGTAGGTGTGTAGGATTATGGAAGTCGACTACACGCAGCGTACGTGTTCCAAGTTCAAGAACCCAAAGACGACAAAAAGTCGCTTTAGAAATCCTATAAATCTCCTCGTAAAAATCGGCCATAAACCCTAGAAAATTTCCGATTGCCTAACGCCTCGTTTAATTGATTCACAACCTCCATAAAATATTTAGTAAGCTACTGTCTTTCTTAGTCTAGTTTAGATTCCATAGATACGACTGTGACAAAACCCAAAAGATATTTACGTCTAGACATAAGTTAGAACTCGTTAGAAATTGGACAACGTCTCTCTATGTGGATTCAATCCCTAAGTACTACTTCGTGTGTTGTGCACTTGCGGCTAGATATAAAAGGTAAAATCCCACGCTGGGGTTAATTCCCGGTGTGTCAAATTTTTGGCACCGTTGCCATGGATAGTTTAGCTTGTTTGATTTCATATTCTAATTTCTGCTCTATACACTTTTGATTTTCAAGTTCTATGTTGTTCTTTTGACTTTCTCCTTTATCTTTGTCTTTTTTTCTAAGGTGCATGCACACTAGGAGAACTCCTAGAGGAACCATACCGCTACTAGACGATATAGACAAACACGATATAGAATTTCGAAGGCTCAAAAGAAACTTAAGGATGGCCGAAAACGACCACCCGGAAGATCAACTAAACCGTGATCAACTAGATCACGAGGATGACCGTGATTTTTTTGATCACGAAGAAGATCAAGAGGCTATCCATGGTGCTAATGACCATCCATATCTCTATCCCGAAGAAAACCACAACCAAAACCAAAATGCTGAAAATCCGAGGCGGCAACTTCCCGTCTATCTTGATGCACCAAGGAAAAATGCTCAAGATAATGCACCGATTCCTCCTAATGGCGTGAACGCCAACCGTCCAATACAGCCCGCTAATCCTCCGCGGAGACAAGCATGTAACCGCATCATTGCTGATTTTGATGCACCGTATCAACACTTCCAAAACCGAGCAGCCATACAACTCCCTATACCGAACGGAAACAATTTTGAGATCAAACCTCAAATCATTGCTTTGGTAAAGCAAAATCAGTTTCATGGAGTTGCAACTGAGCCTCCGATGGAGCACATCGAGTTGTTTGAAGAGATATGCGGAACGACGAGAACGAACCAAGTTCCCGCCGATTATTTGAAGTGTAAGCTTTTTCCTTTTTCTTTAACCAATAAAGCTCACCGTTGGTTGAAATCTTTGCCCGCAGGATCTATTACTAATTGGGAAAAGTGCAAAGCCGCCTTCTTAAACCACTTCTACACGAAGTTGAGATCCAACGCGCTAAGAAACAAAATCCAAAGTTTTCATCAACAACCGGTGGAGTCTTTCTATGAAGCGTGGGAACGTTTCAAGGAGTACGAGAGAGATTGCGCTCATCACGGTTTCTCCGGTCCGAATGTGTTCAACACTTTCTACAGAGAATTACTACCGAAATATCAACTTTCTCTCGACACGGCCAGCAATGGAGACTTCTCCATGAAGACCATCAACCAAGGAAGAGCTCTCATCGAAAATCTTGCTATGTCAGATAGCAATAATTCTTCCGACTACGATAGATCGACTAGATCGAACGTGTCGGAATCGAAGGAGATTTCCGAGCTAAAAGTCATGATGAACCGACTTCTCAACAACCAAAACCGCCAAGTACATGCTTGTGAAGCTACTGTTGGAGTCGATGGTGACACTTATTATGAACCCGACAACAACGGTTCGTATTCTCAAGAAGAAGAAGTTACTATGTGGGAGCACAAGGTCAATACTAAAGCCGTTTCAACAACGGATTCAACAACAACTTCAATAACTCCAACTTCAACAACCTCTCGTATCGAAACCCGAATATGGAGAACCCTCAAGATCAGCCTTATACACAACAATTAAGGCCATACCAAAACCGGTTACAAAACGGGAACTATGGAGGAAATGGGAACTTCCAACCGAGACCGCCCTTCAACACTCAAGCCGCTCCTTACAACAACTCAAACATGCATCAGCAAGGTATCTCTAATTCTCAACTTGCTGCCCAAATAGCGGAGCTCAAGCAATCGATTCAACTCCTCGCTCAAAGCAACGAGAAGACTACGAAAGATTTTAACATCAAGGTCGATTGTATGTACAACGGCTTGAATGGGAAATTTGAATCCCTTTCAACCCATGTCAAGAAGTTGGATATGCAAGTCTCTCTAACCGCGGACTCCACTAAGAGACCAAGCGGAGTTTTACCCGGTAGAGTGACACTCCAAGAAAACACAGTTTTTGCGACCACTTTTTGAGACTCTTTTTTTTTGTCGCAAAAAGCAGCGACGAAAGTGAGACGAATTTGCGACTCTTTTGCGACTGTTTGTAATTTAGAGGCAAAAGAGTCACAAATTAACGACAAAATTTAATAGTCAGAAAAGAGTCGCTTATTTGCGACTGTTTAGTAAATGTAGTCCCAAATTTGCGACGGATAAATGTAGTCGCAAAAGTAGTCCCAAATTTGAGACTGATAAATTTAGTTGCAAACGTGGTAGCAAATTTGCGACCAATTTGCTACGGAAAATTAAAGAAAATAGTGGTCGCTAAAAGTTGGTAGAAAATGTGGAAAATACGAGAAATAAGTTGGTACACCAAACTTTTGTGACTGTATTTTAGAGTCGCAAAAGAGTCTCAAAATATTGCATATAAATATAACACACCCCTCTCTTGACATTTGCATTCATCGCAGGAAAAAAAAAACTCGAGTGAGTCACAAAAAAAAAATGTGGAATTCATCATGAGAGTGGATGTATAATAGGATCGATCCACACACAAATCATATCTCTAGTGAATTCTTGGCAGGGGTGGATCAGTTCATGAATTTTGCTAATAGCCAACCACTAGCCAAAGCAGTGGAGGTAGGTTTCACTGTCCTTGTATTAAATGTGAAAATTCCAAATTTTTGCATGGAAATAGAATTTCGAAGCATTTGCATAGTAGAAGATTTATGTCATGATATTATGTATGGTGTGAACGTGGTGAACATTATGATGTGGTTGGGGGAGGATCGAATAGTCATTATGCTAATGTAGATTATACTAGTGGTAATCATCAACCAACAACATATGATGGGGGGAATGTATATGTTGGGATGGTGAATGATGCATTTCATGGTGCTACGCCATTTAATCATCATCATGAACATGATGAAAGTGGATATGATCATCAAGTTCATGAAGAACCTACCCAAGAGGCAAAACGGTTGTACGACATGTTAGATGCTGCAAATACTTCACTTTATGATGGTTGTCGTGAAGGTCATTCAAAGTTATCCTTGGCTGCTCGGTTCATGAACATTAAGCCAGACCATAATCTGGCCGAAAGATGTATGGACTCATGGTCTGAATTGTTTATGGAGTATTTACCAGAGGGTAATCAATCACCTAGTTCGTACTACGAGACAGAAACTTTGATGCGAAAGCTAGGATTGCCATACCATACAATTGATGTATGTATAGATAATTGTATGTTCTTCTGGAAAGAAGATGAGAAGTTGGAGCATTGCAAGTTCTGTGCAAAACCAAGATATAAAGCTAGTGAGGGACGAACTAAAATCCCGTTTAGTCGTATGTGGTATTTACCTATCACTGACAGATTGAAGAGAATGTACCAATCAGAGAAGACTGCATCATCGATGAGATGGCATGCTGAGCATGATTCAAAAGACGGAGTAATGTGTCATCCATCTGATGCGGCGGAGTGGAAGAATTTTCAATATTTGCATCATGCGTTCGCAGAAGAAACGCGAAACGTATATCTTGGGGTATGTACTGACGGTTTTAATCCTTTTGGTATGTCAAAAAATCACTCGTTGTAGCCTGTGATCATGACTCCATACAACTTACCGCCAGATACGTGCATGAATACTGAGTATTTGTTTCTGACGATTTTGAATTCGGGACCAAATCATCCACGAGCCAGTCTTGATGTTTTCCTCCAACCATTGATCGACGAGTTAAAGGAGTTATGGTATAACGGAGTTGAGGCACATGATGTGTCATTAGATCAAAATTTCAACATGAAAGTTGTTCTAACGTGGACTATAAGCAATTTTCCAGCATATGGTATGTTGTCGGGATGGACGACACATGGAAGACTATCGTGTCCTATTTGTATGGATGATACAAATGCTTTTTATCTTCCGGCTGGTAGGAAGACATGTTGGTTTGACTGTTACAGAAGATTTCTTCATGTAAGTCATTCGTTACGGAAGAATAAAAAAAACTTTTTGAAGGGAAATCACGCATTGAACGACTACCCACCACAATCTTTAACTGGCGAACAAGTTTTATATGAGCGTATAAGGCATGCAGAACCACCCAAAACATCTGAAGTCGGTGGAAATGGTCATGAAAATAAAGTGGACGGCTATGGGGAGTGGCATAATTGGCATAAAGAAAGCATATTTTGGGAGCTACCGTACTGGACCATCTGACGCTACGACACAATCTTGATGTGATGCATATCGAGAAGAATTTTTTCGATAACATCATGTATAATGTTATGAATGTTAAAGACAGATCAAAAGACACAGTAAAGTCAAGATTAGATATTGCAAAATTTTGTTCTCGGAAAGATTTGATTGTAGATGATCGAGGGAGAGCTCCATTTCCTATTTGGCGACTGACTTTAAAAGCGAAAGAAAGCTTACTACAATGGGTCAAACATGAGGTTAGATTCCCCAATGGCTATGTAGCAGATTTAGCTAGTTGTGCAGACATCAACGGTGGAAAGCTCTCGGGAATGAAAAGTCACGACGGCCATGTATTTATAGAACGATTGCGTCCGTTTGTCTTCGCAGAACTTCTACCGCGTAACGTGCACATTGCATTATCAGGTATATGTATATATATAAATTATCATATATGTTTCACTTATATATATATATATATATA
>PKML01057014.1:7908-33211 GCA_002933935.1 Eutrema yunnanense | reverse complement strand
TACAGGAATTGATTTGCGACAAACATGACAAGCCTGATTTGCGACCAACAAGACAAGAACAAAAAGAGTGGCAAATTGGTTGCTAATACGCGACGCTTTTGCGAGTGATTTGTTAACAAGTAGTCTTAGATTAGCCGCAAAAATTTGCGACAACTTTGAGACCATCTTAAAACAGTCGCAAATCTATGACTAAAATACCGTCCTTAATTAGTCTCAATAATACGACTCCTGAGTCAGTCGCAAATCTACAACTAAAATACCGTCCATAATTAGTCTCGATAATACGACTCCTGAGTGAGTCTGAAAAGAGTCGCAAAAATAACGTAGTCACTATATAGTCATT
Source organism: Eutrema yunnanense (assembly GCA_002933935.1). NCBI lineage: Eukaryota > Viridiplantae > Streptophyta > Magnoliopsida > Brassicales > Brassicaceae > Eutrema > Eutrema yunnanense. Next base: position 32,868 of record PKML01057014.1, on the reverse strand, counting down.
AATAAACGACCAATACTTTAAGTGTCAATTTAGTCACTTATTAACGACTAAAATATGTCGTCACAAAGTGGTCGTAAATTTGCGACCATTATGCGACTACTTTATTTTGCTACCAAAAATTTGTGACCACTTTTAAGGGACTCTTTTGGGGGTCGCAAAAACTGTGTTTTCTTGTAGTGTTAAAGATAACCCGAAGAGATTTTGCAACGTGATTTCCACCATACCCGAGAAGGAAGTCGATGCTAAGATGGAGCCTAGAGAAGTTATGAAATTCTTCCCACTCTACGGACAAGTCATTACCGAATCCAAGATGATTCAAAAACCATCATTCGAGGTACCGAAATTAATCTCGCTTCAAAGTCTTAGCAAAGCCGATGATCCGGGACGTTTTTCTTTTTCTTGTTGGATTTTGGGAATTTATTTTGCAGATTGTTTGTGTGATTCCGGAGCCAACATCAACATCATGTCTAAGACATTTGCCGAGAAACATGGTATAATGAATCTCACGCCATCTACCGTGAGCATAATTTTTGGAGACTCATCACAAAAGAAACCCGAAGGAGCGATCCATGATCTTCAAATACTTATTGGAAATAAGATCGTTCCCGCTGATTTTCAAGTTCTCGAAATGAAACGAGACAAGGATAGACCGTTGATTTTTGGTCAACCCTTCTTAGCTACCGTTGGCGCTATCCATGATCACGCCAACCGTCAAGCCTCCTTCTTGAATGTGGATCGAAGGGGGCTCTATCCTACTGTCCCGGACGAAATTCCAAACCCGAGGGACGAACAAAAGATGAAAAACTCGATTTTCCATAAAGGAAAAGAGAAAGATGAGTCGATTAAGACGGAACCCCCAAAGGTAAGTCCACCATTCCCTTCTAAACCATTTGGAAAAGTTAAGATCAATATTCCACCAGATTTAAGAGATACCAAGGATGAACGAGTGGAATAAATGGTTGAAAAGACGAAACAAGCTATTCGAGAAGTGAAAATTCCGAAAAAACATGGAAAAAAGAAGGTGGTACCGAAGAAAGGCAAAACACTTCATAAACAAGACGATGCCAAAGGATATAAGAAGAAGGTAGTTAGCTACTGTCTTTCTTAGTCTAGTTTAGATTCGATAGATACGACCGTGACAAACCCCAAAAGATATTTACGTTTAGAGATAAGTTAGAACTCGTTAGAAATTGGACAACGTCTATCCCTGTGGATTCGATCCCTTAGTACTACTTCGTGTGCTGCGCACTTGCGGCTAGATATAAAGGGTAAAACCCCACGCCGGGGTTAATTCCCGGTGTGTCAGAAATCCGTCGGAATTTTCCAACGAATTTTTGATGGAAATATACTTAGCATTTTTTTGGGTTTTCGAAATGGATTATTACACTTAAGTATATCAAATGTCTAAGTTTATAAAACTTCCACTTAACTTATACATTCCACATAATAAATATCTAGTACAATGATATATCATGGTTTTTACCCGTTTTAGGCCATGATATAAGTCCTTTTTATTGAGTCTTTCTAGTATTTCAGAGTCTTTCCAGGTTTTAGGTACGTTTCGAGCATTGTTGGAGATATTGAAGCATTTTGGAGCTTTTTGGAGCCAAGCAGAGATCATGTAGCTGAGACACCGATTTGATGCCTGAGTATCGATCGATACCCGTCGAAGAAACAGAAAGATCGCGACTTTTGAAGATTTGAGAAACTGTAAATTGCCCTATAAGAGTTTATTATTTACAATAAGCCCCAGAACGTGTATTAGGTTATTTATTAGGTTTTTTAGCCACTTTGGCGATTACACTTCATTGAAGCTTTATTCTACTTTGGTTTTTGTGAGAGAGCTTTTGAGGGAGACAAGTCTGAAACTCTGTTCGTCCGAGAGAAGATTTCGAACCCTTGTTTTACTCTCTTCTTTATTATTTATTCAAGTATTTATTCAGTCATGTTTATTGTTTCAATTTTCATGTCTGAGTAAATCTCCTGTTAGGTTTAGGGTTCTCATAAGGGATTTCTTTGAATGATAGGTTGATTAGTTGTTTAGGGTCATAATCTGAATTAGTTATTCACCTTAGGTTGTTCTCAAAGCTAGTTATAGATTGATCACCTGGAACTTAGATCTTAGGTTAATCAATTAGGCACGACAGTGCAATTGAGTAATCTGATAGTACTTAGAGTGAGCAAAATAACTATTCGCCAAGAGATTTGGTTTAGTTGTTTTGTGAACAAATCAAACTTGAATTAAAAGCTGGTTTAGACTTTAGGATTCGCAAAGAGATTTGAAATTCTAGGATTTAGACTTAGATAATTCTCGCAACGACAGTTGTTTGATTATACTTTAGTGATTTGAGTTCAAGAGCCGTGCGTAACCTGAACCCTGATTAGTAAGTTTATCTGCATTCATTGATTTTCTGAGAAATACCCTGAACCTATCTTTTCTCTAATCGAATTACAACTTGTTTAATTTACGTATTTGCTTTCAATTCCATTGATCACTTAGCTTAATTCAATCATTGAAATTTATTGTGTGTGTTCTTGAATCTCTGTGGATTCGATCCCTAAGTATTACAATCGACAAAGCTTTAGTACTTTTAGGGTATTAATTTGAGCTTATCATACAAGTACAAGTACATATTTTAAAATGCAAAGATTATATAAAAAACTACTATGAATCTGATGATGAGTAATCTGATTCTGCTGAATCAGAAGTTTCCCAAAATTCGTCAAATTCTTCCTCTGAATCCTCAAATACCCGATCGTATGCAAGTATGGTGAAATCAACAACAAGGTCGATCTCAAGGGAATGCTCGATTGAACCCAAACTTACGGAGCTTTGTTGGAGGGGTTCATGATCGGACATCCCATGCACCCTAGCTCTCGGGTTTATCGATGTGACTGTAATTCACGGGTCTTGCTTGTTTGTCACTCGAGGATAGGGAATATATCATACCTACACCATTTAATAAGGTCATATAAAAATTTAACCACGGTAATGCAAAAATATTAACAAATAAACATATATAAATAAAGAATAAAACGAACATGGTCCGCTTGTGAAGTAAGTACGAATGGCTCGTATTTCTGGAGTCGCCTTCTGCTATGTAATGATGTAACACCAAATTGATCGTGTTGCACATCGCTTCCTACTAATGGGTTGTACCAGTCGCATAAAAATGTAACGCATCGCAATTCGAGCATTCTCGGATAGTGAACATCAAAAATATCACGTAGGACACCATAGTATACAAGATCACCGGACTAAGTAGATACACCGTAATCAGAAGTTGACCCACTCCTATCGTCCCAAAGAATTTCAAAAGCGTAGCCCCGTGTGCTATACATCACATGTGACTGCACGGTTGCTAGTGGAAAGCGCACAATTTCTTCTAACCACGTGGAAAATCTTTCTCCGTTAGCCTTCTCAGTCGTGACCTGCACGAATAAAATAAAAAAGTGTAAAATAAATCATTCATTTTATATATTAGTTATAAACAAGGCAATTAAAACACTTACATAATCGCTTAAACAACGTCCGAACTCTTCATGTTTGAGCTCGAGTAGTTCGTCCTCTGTTTTGTTCGGAAATGCAAAACGTTGATATGCCATATACATCCTGTGAGATTGAAGTCATCATCACGTTAACATATATATAATCAAGGACCCAATAAGTAATTAATAATTTGGTTCAATATAATACCTCTCATATTCATCAACTCCGTCGCAGTTTGTGAGAATATACATCTGCAAATGCTCTCGCTCATGTGCTGAAAGTCTCCGCTTCTTGCCTTTTCCACTAAGTTGTCCAATCTCTAAGAATATATGCGGGTATTACGCCTCCGTCATCATGTCGAGCAGGTCTACGACTCTTCGTTTTGACTTGTGATGGAAAGTACAACTCGGCAAAATGTGAGGTTTCTTCATTGATGCTCTGTGCGACAATAGAACCCTCCACTTTTCTCAAAATTTTCACCTTCTTCTTTAGATGAAATATATACCGTTCGAAAGGATACATCCAACAGTACTGGACCGGTCCCCCAAGTTCTGTTTTTCGAGCGAGATGAATTGGTAGATGTTTCATAACGTCAAAGAAGGAAGGCGGAAATATCTTCTCCAAATTGCAAAGGATTACGGGTATATTATTCGCAAGGTTGTGGATACAGTCTGATGTAAGAGATCGCGAGCATATACCTCGAAAAAGGCACCAATCCATGCATGATATGTATAACAAATGAATAAATAAATACTAAATTATTGTATAAAGTATTAAAAACAAAATTTTATGATTATATCTGCAATTGCTTCGTGGACATTACGTGGTAGAAGACATGCAAAGGTAAATGGAAGGAGGCGCTGCATCACACCATGACAATCATGACTCTTCATCCCATAAAACTTTTCTGATCAACGCAGTTCCGAAGGTTAGATGCGTATCCGTCCGGGAATCTGATATCGTCATATTTTGCATAATTCTAGCATCCATTTCATATAGATTTAAGATCATTTACTTGGATCTTCATTGCATATCATACTTGTTTTGTCTCATTTAGAGTTTTAGGGTTCTCATACTAGGTCCTAGAGTGTCTTGCATGTTTTGGAGTCCTTTGCAGGTGTTAAACGAGGAGGATCCGTCACCCGAGGAAAGGAGACAAAGCCAAACACCAAGTATCGATCGATACCCCTCGGTATCGATCGATACTGAAGCACCAGGGGATTACATCGATGCCTTTGCTCGGTGTCACAGCTCGGTACTGCCACCCGGGGGAAAAGTCCTTGACACGGAGCAAAGATACCGAGGTGTGTCCTCGGTATCCACTGAAGACCAAAGCCAAACACCAAGTATCGATCGATACCCCTCGGTATCGATCGATACCAAAAGCTTCAGGGGATTACACCGATGCCATTGCTCGGTGTCACGGGTCGGTACTACCACAGGGAGAACCCGGGGGAAAAAGCCCCTAATACGGAGCAGTGATACCGAGGAGTGACCTCGGTATCCACTGAAGAACAAACCCGATACCGAGGGTATCAATCGATACCGAGGGTATCAATCGATACCGAGGGTATCGATCGATACCAAGCACTTTTTATCCACTTAAACCGGGTCGGTACCCGGTTTGTTCCGGGTCGACCCGGTTCGTCACTATTCACTATTTAAGCCCAAAACCCTAATTTGTGAGGGCTAAGTCTTTTTCTAAGCAAAAACCTCTCTAAGAGTGATTTGTAAGAGATTGATCCTTTTTATTTATGCAATTTGAGTATTGTTTTCTTGATTGAATCCATCTACCTTCTACTTTCTAATCATTCAATCATCTTGATCATGAGCTTTAACACTTCTTTCCTTGGATTTGTTAAACCCATGATGATTAGTGAGTAGTCTTAAGGATCTTGGGATAAGGTAGATTAGGGTGATCAAAGGTTTGATTAGTGGTGTTTAGGATTAGATAATCTTATATTCCTTCTTGTCTAGAGTCCCTAATGCTAGATCTAGCTTGAAAGAGTGGGTCTAGATCATTAGGCATTTCATGAACACCAAGTGTTTGATGAAATGCCAAGACCAAACTAGACAAGAGATTTATGTTCCTAACCTAAGACATTAGTTGTTTAGGGTATATCTTTGGTTGATCTTGTTATGATTCTTAATGCTTGCTAGTTGATAATCCACAAATGATGATTTGCTAATGGGGTTGATAATTAGCATAGTGATTAGTTGCTTGAAAGAGAACTAATCTAGATTAGAGATCTATTGCTTAGGGATTAGCTTCTTGAGTAAATGAACACCACTAGTTGAACTTGGATCATCCTATATCGTTAACCTTATCTCTTGTTCCGCTTTTATTATTTGGATTACAATCTTGCTTAGTGCTTTTGCTTAATTCTAAATTGGTTACTTAGCAACAAATCACACTTGTTTAGCTTAACTTACAATTGTTCCTTGCATGCTTAGTGTTTGAAATCATTTCCCAATAGGTTCGATAACCTCTTATGCTCAATAGGCATTTAGAGTAATTGATCTCTAGACTTGCAAAAGTCCTCTATCAGAATCTAACACTATCGGTAATCCAATTAAAAAAATCGGCTTTTGAAGGTTCATCCAACCGAAAAGCCGGGACCGGAGGCTTCTTGTCACCTGTCACATATAGTGCTTTACGAGAACGAATGTCTAGCAAGTGATAACACCGTATTTTTACCCGTTTTGCTATATATTATAGAACACTTTAATAAGTGTTCTGCTTGATTTTATATGCTTTTATTACGGTTTTCACATGTTTGCGGCATTAAGACTCTTTTCAGGTAACTCGGGATTAAAGAGTGCATTTCGGAGCAAAAGTACGTTTTTTGATAAACTTGGACCGTCAAGAAGTCTTGCAATCAAAGAAGACATTTTCACCGTCTGATCATCACCAAATTTGGATAAAACAAAGTAGAGACAACCAGCTTTGAAATGCAAGTGGATTGGAGACAATCCAACGGTCGGATCCTTAATTATACCTGAAGCACTGAAGACCGACGAAGCTGTCCGAAGAAGCAGTCCACCGCGGGTCGAGGAGCTGGACCCGCAGTCAAGCACCACTCTGCTGCCCCTGGAGCCATTTCACCCATGGCCAGAGCCCAGTTAACCGAGGCCAGAAGCAACGGACACGCAGCCAAGCCTAGTTCCGCCCAAGACAATCTGTTTCTTAACCCGAGGCCAAAACCGTCTTTTCCCGTCAAACCCTAAAACGACCCAAGCATGTTGAAGACCTATAAATACTTTTTTAGACATAAATTTTGTGGACAACCTCACACAAACTAGTTTTGCTTTCATTCTTGTACTCTTGCATCAAGATTTTTGGGATTGGTGAGGAGGTTTCTCACCGAGCTTAGTTCTTGAATTTGTGAGGCTTCTTCACCAATCTCATGTTTAATTTAATCATGACTTTTTCAAGTAGGTGTGAGTAGTTTAGATTGTCGGGTTTAAAGGATTATCGAGGGGAGTTCTATGCTCGATAAGGATTTCACTCGGTAAACCCTAGCCGATTTCTAGAGCCCTTCTTGTGGAAAGTTGTTAATGCATGAATCTAGTATCATGAACTAGATACTGATAAGGGGAGTATATAGAACCACGATAGTGTTGCATCTAATCATCAGCAAAGTTCATCCACAAGGCGTGCGCATCGTAAGATTTCAAAAGTATACTTACGGAGTGCCGTGAACCTATGGACCCACTAGCATATCACAATCTTACGCGCGGCCAGAGACTAAAGCTACTGGTCGAGTGAATAGATTGTAGGACGTAGGTTGTACGGGAGTAGACTACGTCATTATTCTGTCATGTTTGTGGAGTTATAATCCAGAAACACCGGTTACTAATGAGCTAGGGGGTGTTTGATTGAATCGAGCATACCCCGAGATATTCCTCTCGACCCAGCAACGTTTTACAATAGTTACAACCGTATTTAGTAGTGTAGTTTAGCAATAGAGTCCGTATAAGTAGTTTAATTATCGATTTCATTAGGTTTAGGTTAGTAGTCGGTTTTCTTAGGTATTAGGTTAGTCTTAGAATTTTTTAGGATTAGGTTTAGAGTCTCTTAGTTTTACATTAGAAATTAGATTCCTCTAGATTAAAGTAGCCATCGATTTCCTTAGAAATAGTTTAGTAGAAATTTTCCGTTTTTCGTTCTTTAAAATTCTAGTTACGAAAACCCATATAAAAAATATATTCGTTTTAGGTTTATTTACTATACAGTGTCTAAGGTCTCATAGAACAGCACCATCTCCCTATGGATCGATACCTCAAGAAATACAACGCACATCTATGCACTTGCAGGCTTTAAGGTTTATAAATTTAAGACATGAAGTTTCGGAGACGAATCCGATAAGCACCAAGTTTTTGGCGCCATTGCCGGGAAGATATCGCTACAGTTTCTATCACACCTTAGAGGTTAGTAGAACGACTCTAAAACAAACTTTTTCTATTTGATTTTTGGTTTTGTTTTTCTTCGTTTCAGGCCTTGAAACATGAACTCGCCTCTGGAGCGAGATTGCTACTACGAGTGAGGTTACAATGACCCATCTTGCGCTCACCACTGTCACGACTCACATGCTGTTTGTGACTCGTTCTACATGGATCGGAAACCGGCACCAACCAACTACTCTCAAGGAAGCCACGAGCCTCCTTAGTATCGAGACGAGCCTTTTGCGTCTCCCGTTGTCAACTCTAGACAACAACCATACCGTCTTCCTCACCAAATCTTGAACCAGCACGATGAAAGCTTGGTATTCAGTGTTCGTTTGAAGTGAATAGAAGACGTCATCAACAAAACCATCGAGTCCCAAGGCGCCATTTTAAATGAGAGAATATATTCCATCTCTGTCGAATTCAACAAGAAGTTTGATGATCTTACTGCCCACGTCAAAGTCCTTGAAGAACAAACCCTTAAAGACGCTACAACACTAAACGAGAGGATGGAACTCGTTGAAGAAGAACAAGGAAGACAAAAGTTTGATATCCGAAAAGCTAATGATGGGGTACGTACTTTGAACTACAAGCTTGATGATTTGGATAACTCCGTCAATGACAACAGTAACATCACCTACAACTACACCCTCGAGATGTGGGAAAGAGTAGGAGAAGTTGAGGACAAAACGAGAGGGCTCGATCTTACACTAGACCGACTTATTTATGCTATCAACGAAGTAGAAGAGAAAGTGGAGAGTGATATGCTCAAATTAATACCCTAACAGTACTAAAGCAGTAGTTGTAGTAAGTGTAGGGATCGAACCACAAAGACTCAGAGAAATCACACAATAGATTTTATAGCGTCGAATCAAGCTAAGCAGAATAGATGAAACAAAAACAATAAACAGTAAAAGCGTTGTAAGTTCAATGGAGAGAATATAGGCCTAGGATATTTCTCAGGAAATCAATGAATGCAGATAAACTAACTAACATGATTAAGATTTAGCGCGGTTCTTGAACTCAAATCACTAAAGTATAATTAACCAACTATCGTTGCGAAAACTATCTAAATCTAAACCTCAGAATTCCAAATCTCTTTGAAAATTCCTAAGAGTAAATCAGCTTTAATATCAAGTTTAATATGTTCACAAATCAATTAAACCAAATCTCTTTGCGAATAATCAATTTGCTCACCCTAGGTTCTATCATGTAATTAATCGCACTGTCGTGCCTAATCAATTATCCTAAGATCGAAGTTCCAGATTCGTCAACCTAGAATTAGCTTTGAACACAACCTATTGCGAAGAACTAATTCAGATGGTGAATCCTAAACAGATAATCAACCTAGCATTCAAAGAAATCCCTTATGAGGAAACCCTAAACCTAAGGTGGATCTACTCAGACATGGAGAATGAAACAATCATCATAACTGAATAAATCATCAAATAAATAATAAGAAAGAGTAAAACAAGGGTTCGAAATCTTCTCTCAAACGAACAGAGTATCAGACTTGTCTCCCTCAAAAGCTCTCTCAAAAACCAAAGTAAAATAAAGCATAGCCATTAAAGTGGCTGAAAAACCTAATTATATAGCTAAAACACGTCTGGGCCTTCTTGTAAATATTAAAGTCTTCTGGGACAATTTTGCAATTCTTCAACTCTTTAATAAGTCGCGATCCTTCTGTTTCCTCGACGGGTATCGATCGATACTAGGCAGTATCGATCGATACTCAGGTGATTTTGATGTCTCAGCTACACGGATCTTCTGCTTCGCTCCAGAATGCTCCAGAAATCTCCAATATCTCCAATTAAGCTCCAAACGTGCTATAACCTGTAAAAGACTCTAAAACACTACAAAACACTAGGAAGACTCTATAAAAAGGACTTATATCAAGGCTTAAAAGGGGTAAAAACCATGATATATCAACTCCCCCAGACTTAGCCTTTGCTTGCCCTCAAGCAAATAGAAAGCTAAACCAGAGAAAGAGGTTTGAAAACGCGGAGACTCACCTGTTCACGAACCATCGCAAAGATCCTTTTCCCAAGCACCCAAATGGCACCTATCCAGCTTTTTATCTAACCACCATGTACCTCTCCGTAGACATTCTCAGCTTTTCCAGACTCCACACATTATCTCGCAACATTGTTCAAACAAAGCCTTCTTCGCCAGATTCATCGCTGCAACCAATGTTCAAGAACCTTCTAGATTCTTTACCATACAATATCATGACAAGGAACCATCTTTTTCACATTTTTGGTATTATTTCTCTCCCCCAGACTTATTCCTTATTATGTTTCTTTTTTATTTTCAGCTTTGCATATACACATCAAGGTATGAGACGCGAGTATTGATGGTGTTTGCCACCAAATCCCCGGTTCTTCCCTCTCTATGTATCAAAGGTTTAGGCGAATAGTGGTATCACGGGAAATTTTTCTAACCTCGCTTTCAACTTTTGTGTGATCATTCCCTCTTAAGTAGAATAATGGGATCGCTGAAAATTTTCCTAGCCCTCTACTCAGAAGAAAATCATTTCATCTTTTATACTCTTATTTATCAACTTATAACAGGGGAGAGAGATACCATAACTCTAAACACATGGGTTCCTTTATCAGGTATGAATGATGAATCAAGATCTTTAAACACTAACCACATTGATTAAGTGCAAATATTTGGCTCAGACTTCAAGAGAACTCTGCTGGAGATATGTATCTTTTCTAGTCAACTGGTCAGTCTTTGGATTTTTCATTAGTCAATCTAGAACCGATCCTGTAACACTGTGCACTCAAAAACAAAATCAAATCAATAGGTTCTAGCACAAGATCATCATCTCCAACAAGTTTTTGACTCAATAAAACGACTGACTCTAAGAAAAACAAAAACAATGTCAGCAGACACCTCCCCCAGACTTGAACAACACTGTCCCCAATGTTATCTAGCCTAGAGTCAGTAAAAGAGACATAACAATTGAGTAGAATCATGAAGAACAAGAAGTTACCGTAATGGAACATGGGTATCGACCGACACACAGCCTGTATCGATCGATACTAGGCTTAAGTCGACACAAAAAGTTTCAACGATTTCATCACTGCTCGCAAGGTATCGACCGATACCAACAGGGTATCGATCGATACCCAGGCAATTTCGTCAATGGCAGTTCAGTTCCTCCTCGTTTGCTCCAATCTGATTCACTCAAGACACAAAAAACGAAAAATACAAAAAAAATAAAAGACTCACCAGTGGGTTGCCTCCCACCAAGCGCTTGTTTAACGTTAGTAGCTTGACTGTACTGCTGCTCAGGCAGGATAAGAATGAGAGCTCGTAGTAAAACAGGCTCCACAACTTGACATCACTAGCGTCAGAGTTCTGCTCATCATGATGTCCACAAACTCCTGCCCTTTCTCTTTCAGCTCCGAAGTAATAAGAATTCTAGCCTTAGAGAATGGTTTCGAGGCTCCTTTACACTTCACTTTTTACTCAATCGAGTTTCCATCACACTTCTGAGGGGTTAAAGTGACATGGGGATTCTCGATTCTTTTGCTCTTGGCCTTCTTCTTTATTGCCTTAGCCTTCTTGACAACTTCCTTGGGGACGCTTGGTGGTTCAGCTGAAACGTCTGTGATAGTTGGTACGTCAGGAGGTTCTTCCAAAGGATCTGATATCAACGTTTCTCCTATTACAGCATCGATGCAAGAGATACTTGTGGGAGTTCCTCTAGGGATGGCTTTGTAGTACACCTCCTTGTCAATGTATGAGAATGAGATGTGCTTGCTGGGTGTATCCATAATGGCACCAACCGTAGCCATGAACGGTCTTCCGAGAATCAACTTCGTACGAGATATTGCATTCATCTCTACAACCTGAAAATCAGTAGGAGCCAGGCAATCTCCTATTGTGATCATCAAATCAGTGATTGCCCCATATGGAAGAGAGGTGGAATCGTTCGCGAACGTGATAGATGTCTTTGGAGGTTGAATAACAGCTCCCAATCTCTCTGCAATTGCCATGGACATGACATTGACGCAGGCTCCTGAGTCAACGAGAGACTCTTTGAATTCAACTCTAGAGATAGAGCATAGAACTGAGAAGATCCCTGGGTCTTCTCTCTTAGTCAACTATCTCAGTGGATGTGTACCTCTGGCCTTAATGAAGAGTGCCTTGATCTCTTCCTCAGTTTCTCTGCAATCTTTGAAGTGACTTAGCAAAGGCCAGCCCTTTAGAGCTTCTTCAAAAGTGAACGAGTGGGGTATCCTTCGTACCCTCTTCTCAAAGCCACGCAGCTGCTTTGGAGTGATATGATCTGTGAGGTGTTGAGGAATAGGATTCAGCTTCTTGGGCTTGCGAACTCTTTCTCCGATCAACTCAGGTGTTTTCACAATTTCTGGCTCGTTCTGCGAGGGGTATCGATCGACACCAGGTAGGGTATTGATCGATACTCTTGTTCTTGAATCGTCCCTGGCAGATATATCATGATCAAAAGGAGGCTCCACAATCAGAATAGCTTTGCATCTGGCGTCCTCTACCTCCTTCTTAGTCCTTTCAATAGCTCTAGGATAAGGTGTTCTCGGTATGTAGACTCGTTCTGCAACTACTTTAGGTACCACAGTCAAAATTTCAGGCATCTCCTCAGAAATCGCCTCACTATCGACTGACACCAATGGGGTATCGATCGATACACGGGATTTTAGATCCATTCGAGCAAGTGTCTGGGCTGGTATCGATCGATACAGGCTGGTATCGATCGATGCTTGTGCGATTTCAGAAACCCAGTCGTCATCTTCTATAGGATCGTCGAAAATTCCTGCATCAAATCCTTTTTCTACCACTACAGTGGCTTCTTTAGCAGTTCCCAAGGTGATTGCATTGACATGCGCTCTTGGATTCTCAGTTTTCCCTGGAAGAAAACCTTCATGTCTCTGCACAGCTGATGCGGTCTGAGCAACCTGAGTTTCCAGCTTCCTCTGAGAAAGGTTGACAGCTTCAATTTTCCCATTCAGGTAGTCGATCTTCCCATTCAGATCAGTGTACAGATTGTCAATCTTCCCATTGAAATCCACTTGCAGTTTTTGCTGTCCCTGAAGAATATGGTCAAGCATGGATTCCATCTTATTTTCTGTGGACTTTGGAGGGATGGGCTGGTACGAAGAGTTCCCGTAATTGCGACGGTTGTTGTTGAAGTTTCGGTTGTTGTTGTACCCAAATTGCTGACCCTGAAATCCAGAACCACCAACGTAGTTACAATCCTCCACTTCAGCTCCACCGATATCATCGACTCCATCAGCAAAGTGTACAGCCTTCTTCGACTTCCCAATCAGAATATCCAGCTTCGCTTGAACTTCAACAATCTGAGATCCATCAATTCCTGCAGCTTGCTTCTTCCTCTCGAAATCAGCATTCTTAGTGCTATTACTAGACGCCAAGTTCTCAATCAGCACAACCGCATCATCTGGATACATGGTATTGAAGTTCCCATTACTCGCAGTATCCAGAGCCATCTGGTACCTCCAATCGATCCCTCTGTAGAAAGTACCCAGCAGCTGAACCTGATTGAACCCATGATGTGGACAATCCCTCTGATATGACTTGAAACGAATCCAATCTGCTTTGAGTGCCTCGATTGGACCTTGAGAAAACTGGGAAATTTTGTTCATGTGCTCTTCGGATCTCGCATCATCATAGAAATTGCACAGGAATGCATTCTTCGTCTCATCCCATGTAGTTAGCGAACCAGGAGCCAACTGCTTCAGCCAATAAGCAGCATCTCCACTAAGAGAGTATGGGAAAAGTTTGCAGAATAGGAACTCGTTGGGCACTCCATTGTACTTCATACCAGTGACCAAATCCTCGAACCTCTCGATATGATCCATGGGATGTTCATGAGATAAACCATGGAAAGGACTCTGACTCACGAGAGCATAGTACGCAGGCTTCAGCTCAAAGTCATTCCTCTGAAAAGTTGGGATGCGAATCGCAGATCGAGTGGCATAGAACTTATCAGGTTTGTTCTGCTCGCCAAGTGTCCTAACTCGATCACCTGCAGCATTCCCAACGTTGGTACGCCCAGCTGGCGCGACAATCTCAATAACAGCAGCAGGGACAACGACGTTTCCAGCTCCATCAAGTCGTTGCCCTTGGTCATTGCACACATGACCCTCTTGGTCTCTCAGAACTCCAGCCTCATCAGGTCTAAATACCACTGTGTTGTTCATCCCTAATGTTTGCTTTGCTTTTCTGTTTGTGCGTTCCACAAGTGCTAGCTGTTCCAGTGACAGTTCAACTAGCTGAGTGCTCTTGTTGCTTCTGGTTTCACGAACAGGCATACACCTGAAAACAAAACACTAGACAAGGCACGTAAGTAACCAAAAAAAATACGTTGAGTATCGATCGATACCGGATGGTGTCGATCGATATCAACAAAGGAATCGCCGGAGTATCGATCGATACCGACGGACTTAGTCGAAACTCGACAGCTAAAATCTAAAGGCGAAATTGAATCCCCGGCAACGGCGCCAAATTTGATATGCTCAAATTAATACCCTAACAGTACTAAATCAGTAGTTGTAGTAAGTGTAGGAGTCGAACCACAAAGACTCAGAGAAATCACACAATAGATTGTATAGCGTCGAATCAAGCTAAGCAGAACAGATGAAACAAAAACAATAAACAGTAAAAACGTTGTAAGTTCAATGGAGAGAATATAGGCCTAGGGTATTTCTCAGGAAATCAATGACTGCAGATAAACTAACTAACAGGATTCAGATTTAGCGCGGTTCTTGAACTCAAATCACTAAAGTATAATTAACCAACTGTCGTTGCAAAAACTATCTAAATCTAAACCTCAGAATTCCAAATCTCTTTGCAAATTCCTAAGAGTAAATCAGCTTTAATATCAAGTTTGATATGTTCACAAATCAATTAAACCAAATCTCTTTGCGAATAATCAATTTGCTCACCCTAGGTTCTATCAGGTAATTAATTGCACTGCCGTGCCTAATCAATTATCCTAAGATCTAAGTTCCAGATTCGTCAACCTAGAATTAGCTTTGAACACAACTTATGGTGAAGAACTAATTCAGATGGTGAATCCTAAACAGATAATCAACCTAGCATTCAAAGAAATCCCTTATCAGAAAACCCTAAACCTAAGGTGGATCTACTCAGACATGGAGAATGAAACAATCAACATAACTGAATAAATCATCAAAAAAATAATAAGAAAGAGTAAAACAAGGGTTCGAGAGCCAAGAAATTTGTACATTAGCCCAATAGAAAGTGGTTTTAACTCGACCTTTGAAGCTTTCCGCTCGGTACAAGAATTAAGAGAATGCGTGTGACATTTTGCAGTAGGTGATTTTTCTATAGCTAATTTATCTAGACTTACCAAAATCTACCATCTTCCCATTCTTACGCTAGAGTTAAGCATGTTTCCATATCTAGTTGTCTCTTCACTCTAATTCCCATGTTTACTCTCAGCCTGTGTCAAAACAATCTCCATCGGATCCTCTACTAAAATCTCATATGCCACTCCATTAATAGCCTTTGATACACAATCAACCCAAAATGTTCGTATAGCCAACATAGGATTTTCCAGCACCCTATCTACCTTAAACTTCATGAAGATAGATATTTCTTTTCTTCACATCAATAATGGCTCCAATTGTACCCAAAATGCTTTCCCAAGATGAGTGGATCATTTGGTTCTTTGTCTAACTCAAAGACCGAACTTTTTTCTTGAAATAACCATTACCGATTTTGACTAGCAAATCCTTCAGAACGCCCAATGGTAGCTTCACATAATGATCAACATATACCATAGAGATCTTGGTTGACTTGAACTGAGTGAGACCTAATCTCTTAGCAACTGAATATGACATTAATCACACTAGACCCCAAATCACATCAAGACCATGCAAATGACATTGCCCCAATATGCACTAATAACACAAATCTCTCAGGATCTCTCAATTTCTTAGACATCATGTTTTGAAGAGTAGCATTGCATTCCTTAGTAATTACAATTACACTTTCTTCATGAAAGATTTTGTTGGTCACTATGTTCTTTACATACTTCCTTAGAGATGGTAATATCTGATCAAGATGAACAAAATAAAGTTTTTCAGTCAATTAACCAAATACCACACTATAAAGAATATTTCTTATTATTATATTACTAAATTAAAGCTTCGTTTTATTATTTAATAGTTTTGATAAATATTAATTATTCTTATAATTAATATAAGATTTTAATCTAGAAATTTAAAATAATAATAAAATAAATTACATCGTACTAATTCTCAGAATTAGTATATTTCCACCATAAGTATTTAATTAATGCATTTTAAAGTTCAATATAAACTTTCCGATCCTTGATTTGTTTGAGTCTAGTCTAGAAATTTTGAAAATTGAGCATCATCATCACTCGTCATATTCTATTATCAAATTATGCATTATGATATAAGTATCATGTAACATTTTCCTACTTCATAAGTATGGTGGTCCGAGCACAATTGCAAATCTTGACTGCAATACTTCAAATACAGTTCCACATCTTGTTTACATGCTTTTTGTTCCATTGCAAATAATTTCTTTTTGAAATCATGTGGAACCAGAAATAGTTTTTCCGACAATTAGATTATTATTTAAGTTTATATTATGTCTTTGAAAACTATTTTGTTGCATTTAGTTTTTATGTTTGTTTGGTTTTAATTTTTGTAATTTTATGTATCCAATGTTTTAATCTATTATGTATTCCTCTGACCACAGTAACATAGCAATAATATACTTTCTCCAATAAAAAAAAAGACAAATCGTTAATTAGTCAAAACTTTAAGATCCATAAACGGTAAAACAAAAAAGTTTAATTGTTTTTTTTTAAATTGGTAATCTTCCTTTGACCACAGTATTGGTGATACTTTTGCAAAATTGGTAATCTTCCTCTGACCACAATAACACAGCAATAATACACTTTCTCCAAGAAAAAAAAACAAACACAATAATAATATATCGTTAATTAGTCAAAACTTTAAGATCCATATACGGTAAAACAAAAATGTTTAACTTTTTTTTTTTAAATTGGTAATCTTTCTCTGACCACAATATTGGTAATACTTTTGCAAAATTGGTAATCTTNATATATATATATATATATATATATGTAATGTGAGTACATATACGATTCATATAGATACAATTATGATATTCATATGTGGTGACCTTGTGGACATGCAGGGGGCACGCCACATTTCGACAAAAGAAAATGGGGATCCATGTGTGGGCAAAATTATGGATCCCGCGAATGTTACCAGGATTGTGTAAATCCACCAGGAACAGGGCACATCCGGTACACGTACGGTGAATGTGTTTATCGTCCTCGGTTTCATACATTTTGGTGTTGTTGCTTCATTTGATAGGAACCAATTTTGTATTTTGCATTGATATATCTTTCTTGCAATAATATTCTAATTATTGGTAGATTAAATATGAAGTTATTGGGCCAACACCTTCATTTATCACGTGCCCATTTACAAGAAACTGATTTTCTTCTTCTTCTATAATTGGGCCATCGTTAATTGGGGCCCAAAGTATATCTTCTTTCTCTTCCAAATCGTGTGCAGTTGCGACAGCTTCAATCTCTGCAAACGGAAATTCTTCTTCGTAGAAAATTACGTCTCGTGACACAAAGAACTGTTTGTTCTAAAGCTCATATAATCTCCATCTCTTTTTTCCATAGGGATATCCGACGAAGACACACTTCCGACTTCGAGCTGCAAATTTATCTCCTTGATGTGCTTGATTATGCCCATAACAAAGGCTCCCAAACACTCTAAATGAGCATAATCAGGTGATTTATTGTGTAGTTTCTCGTAAGGTGTGAGTCCATTCAAGACTGAGCTTGGTGTATGATTGATTAAGTAACCTGCTGTCAATATACACTCTTCCCAAAAATCGATTGGCAAATATGCCTGAAATCGCAATCCTCTAGCAACATTAAGAATGTGTCGATGTTTCCTTTCTACCCGGCCGTTTTGTTGAGGCGTACCCACACAGGAAGTCTCATGAATTATTCCTTCACTTTGAAAAAATATCGTCAAACTTGTGAACTCGGTTCCGTTATCGCTTCTAACACATTTCACTTGTGCTTGAAATTGACGATCAGCCATGGAGATAAAACTTTTCAGATGTGTAGCTGTTTCCGTTTTGTTGTTTAAAAGATATAACCACATACTCCGAGAGAAGTCGTCTACGATCGTAAGAAAGTATCGTGCACCAGAACACGATGGTGTTCGATACGGACCCCAAAGATCGCAGTGGATTAATTCAAAAATAGTCGCAGTCTTAGTGGTGCTAGATGGAAATGAATTCCTCGTCTGCTTAGCCCGGAGACATACATCACACGCCTTATTCATAATCTCAGATGAAGCAGGAGATGCGACATCACGTAGTTTACCAACAACTTTCGCAGATGGATGTCCCAATCGATTATGCCACAAAGCATATGATTGTGATTGTGTCGCAACCGCTCCAGCAAACTCAGTGCTACGAAAGTGAAAGGTCCCATCTTCTCTCTTACCCGCTCCAATCACCATCCTCGAAGTATGATCTTGGACAACTAGATAGTGGTCAGCCATTTGAATCACGCTGTGATTCTCATCCATCAATTGCCCTACCGAAATCAAATCAGATTGTAGTCCCTCAACATAGAAAACCGAGTGCTAAACCAAAGAAGAACCAAGGCAAACCGTACCTTCTTTTACAGAAATACGTTCTCGTCCATCAGCTAATATTATCATCACAGGTGCAATGTCCCTCAAATCAGACAATATATCCAATCTTCCTGTCAAGTGATGCGATGTCCCTGTGTCTAAAATCCAAAAGGGAACACAAATCTTACCCGAGAGACGTTCGGTTTGATTGGTTTTTCCGGCATTAAGTAAATTCTTTATTCTGCGCCATTGATTATCATTCATCCCACTGACTCCGTCCCGATCTTTGTCTGTGATCACATAGTTTGCATGTTCATACCTCGCAGGTGCACTCACATGTACCGCGTTTGCATACAAAACCGTCTTGGTTTCGCATTCGTCGTAGCTCATATGTCGAGTTGTTTGTCGGACCTCCATGGTCATCGTTATCGAGTTCGTGTTCATCGGTGTCACCATCTTCATTGTCGGGTTCGTGTTTGTCAGGATTGGGTTCGTCTCATCAAATAGATTTGTGTTTCGTTTTACGTTTGAATTTGACATTGTCAATTCAATTTTTTTTTTTTTTATAAAAAAAATGGTTCAGGCTCTAATACCATATAGAGAACAGAGGAAGATGATATCAATTTCTGTGTATCTCAGTGATCTTGATTTGCATATCTCTCTTCCTAAATACAAAAGATCTACAACACAAATCAAGGAAATAATTACAACAATGACTTGTCGATGATTACTCCAATTACTAAAAATTTGGGATATGATTGTGGAAGATACAATCAATCCCATTAGAACTGTTATGTAATAATATCCAATATAGTTTTGGTTTAAAATTTGAACACATCTTCAACAATCTCTCTAATCTTCTTCTCTTCTACAAAAGTAAGTCTCAAGAGTCTAACGTAGAATTATACAGTAAATTATATTTCAGATGTTGCGAAATAGTCTCGCCACGGTTGTATCATGGGATTCAAAATTCGTTTTATATCGTCACAATACGGGCGATTTATTAAGTTAAAGAAAGAGATCAAGTTTTGTCTCCATGCTTTGTTTTCAAAAACGTGTTTTTAAGGTCTCGTTTTATAGGCTTTCATTTAATATCGTTTATACATGATGTATACAGGGGTGAAGCCATAAAATAATTTTACTAGATGCACAATTGGTAAAGAAACTATATAATGAGTGTAAGGGGATTTGATCTTGGGTTTAAGTGGGGGGCACAGGTGGATTTTAGCCATCTCAACTAATGTAAACTTTAGAATTTTGTTTACTAAATTTTAAATATAAATATTATATAGGGTACACATGCACCCATAATAACTACAACACTAGATTCGCCCATTGCTTTATATCGTAGTTTTTGTATCCGGATTCTTATGGTTTTTACAATTGATATCGTCATATTTTGCATCATTCTAGCATCCGTTTCATATAGATTTCGAGTCATTTACATGTAGTTCATGATACTTCTTTAGCATTTAGGTCATTTTAGGAGTTTAGGGTGTCCACATTTAGTCCTAGAGAGTCCTTGCATGTTTTGGATCGTATTTTAGGTGTTAAACGAGGAGATTCGAGACCCGAGGAGAGGAGACAGAGACCGTACCGAGGTCACTGCTCGGTACTGGTGCCCGGTATCGAAAGCAGGGGGGTTGCACCGAGGTCACTGCTCGGTGCAACTGATCGGTATTGCTCGACGGGGAAAAGCGAGCTTAACACCGAGCATCGACCGATACCAGGTGTGATACCGAGTATCAATCGACACCCGAGGAGTGACATCGGTACCAAAGCTTCAGGGGATTACACCGATGCCACTGCTCGGTGTCACAGCTCGGTACTGCCACAGGGAGAACCCGGGGGAAAAAGTCCTTAATACGGAGCAAAGATACCGAGGAGTGACCTCGGTATCCACTGAAGAAGCATCAACCGATACCAGGTGTGATACCGAGTATCGACCGATACCGACGAGTGACCTCGGTATCCACTGAAGACCAAAGCCAAACATCCCCTCGGTACCGAGGCCACTGCTCGGTATTGACTCGTCGGTGCACAATCCCAGGCTCAATACCGAGGAGTGACACCGAGGAGTGTCCTCGGTATTGGCCGAACCAGAACTTTTACCCATTTAAACCGGGTCGGTACCCGGTTTGTCCCGGGTCGACCCGGTTCGTCACTATTTAAGCCCAAAAACCTAATTTGGAAGGGCTAAGTCTTTTCTTAAGCGAAAACCCTCTCTAAGAGTGATTTGTAAGAGATTGATCCTTTTAATTTATGCAATTTGAGTATTGTTTTCTTGATTAAATCCATCTATCTTCTACTTTATAATCATTCAATCATCTTGATCATGAGTTTTAACACTTCTTTCCTTGGACTTGTTAAACCCATGATGATTAGTGAGTAGTTCTAAGGACCTTGGGATAGGGTAGATTAGGGTGATCAAAGGTTTGATTAGTGGTGTTTAGGATTAGATAATCTTATATTCCTTCTTGTCTAGAGTCCCTAATGCTAGATCTAGCTTGAAAGAGTGGGTCTAGATCACAAGGCATTTCATGAACACCAAGTGTTTGATGAAATGCCAAGACCAAACTAGACAAGAGATTTATGTTCCTAACCTAAGACATTAGTTGTTTAGGGTATATCTTTGGTTGATCTTGTTATGATTCTTAATGCTTGCTAATTGTTAATCCACAAATGATGATTTGCTAATGGACTTGATAATTAGCATAGTGATTAGTTGCTTGAAAGAGAACTAATCTAGATTAGAGATCTATTGCCTAGGGATTAGCTTCTTGAGTAATTGAACACCACTAATTGGACTTAGATCACCTAATATCATTAACCTTATCTCTTGCTCCGCTTTTGTTATTTGAATTACATCTTGCTTAGTTGTTTTACTTGTTTAATTTGGATACTTAATCAAAAACTACCTTGTTTAGCTTAAATTACCTTTGAACCTTGCATTCTTAGTGTTTAGAATAGTCCCAATTATGGATTGATAACCTCCTTACTACATCGTATTGGGGATATTGATACCTCTTAAGAGACTAAAAGGTCTTGTATCAACAATCTTAACTCAATAAATCTGTTTTGAGCCTATCTTTATAATAGAATTCAGAATTGCGATTTTACAAACTTTTTAAAAACATTTTTTGCACAATTTTTTCAAACGCGTTTTCAGACGATTTAAAAACCAAAGTTCAAATGTTTTGAAATGTTTTTTGTTTATAAATGATAACGGATTTGCGAACCGCTTTCTATAGCGTTTACGTGAATCATTTTTGAAACGACACCAAACGGTTTTGCAACGCTTCTCTAAACGATGTTAACTAAATTTCACAAAATCGTTTACAAAAAATGATGAAATAAACCATTGTAGGTAAAAGCATGGGTGCTCAGAACACTCGACAGCGCATAAACCGCCTGATGTAGTACGAAGTCTGCGCCACGCCTGCACCTTGGGGTAACCTTGTCGGGGGATCAAACATAAGCGACAAGGAAAGTATGTGAAAATGCACTCGAGTATCCCGTACACGAACCGATGAAGGATCCGAGACCCGACCCAAAGGAATCAACGCAACTCGGTATACGAGCCTGGGTCAGGTATTCTTATAAATAAAACCCTCACTTCCCGGATAGAGGAGGAGGCCGAATTTTTCACTTTCCAAGAGGACTCTCTCTAAAACACTTAGCTTTACTTTGCCTTTCATGCGAAATCTCTCTTCGATTCCAAGAGATATTCCGTCTCATCGTAGGAATATTCCATTCATCTTCAAGTTCCTAAACAGTTTCACTCAAATCTATCCAGGTATTTTGCGGATCCATCCTTCCTCAGGATATGAAGTTACCCTAACTCTCTTTCCTACATTGTCCGACTCTTTCCCATTTCCTAAATCTTTCACTCAAACAGATGAAAGATTGTGGTCTTTCATCTGTTTTTCTGGCGTAATCGTTGGCGAGTCTTTGGAAAACACACCCACATCATGTTTTCCGAGCTCTGACCTCACTTGTTTTATGGTGCATGAGATTAGCTCCCCATGTTGACGAAAAAACCCCTAAACAGTTACAGCGTTTTAATTGCTTTGCTTTTTCTTGTCTTCATATCATTCTACAGCAAATCTAATATTATTGTCTTAGCTTTACTCTACTCTCATGGATTTGAAGTACACATCCTCAATCTTCAGTGGATTCAACCCCTAAGTACTACAAAACATCTGTATGGACTTGCAATATTTTAAAGGTTAAAACTTACACACCAATCACATACCACCTCTCTTTGCCACCATATGGACCAGACTTGCCCAAATCCTATCAGAGATAACATATATGATGCCTCATTCTAGAAGTTTCCATTATCTATTTCTTTACAATATTCTTTAGATTTAAATATAATTATCTATGATGTTCTATAGAAGTCATCGACTCATATTCTAGATGTATCTTACGCATGCAAAGGTATGGTGAAATCCATGTAATGCCATCTAGAGAAAATCTAATACTCTACGATATTTTCTTAATTCACACGAAAGAAAGTCAATTTCATTGTTGTTCAATCCAACATTGATGATTGCAAGGTACGTAGAGTTATAGCCAAGAAATGTGTACATTAGCCCAATAGAAAGTGGTTTTAACTCGACCTTTGGAGCTTTTCGCTGGGTACAAGGATTAAGAGAATGCGTGTGACATTTTGCAGTAGGTGGTTTTTCTATAGCTAATATATCTAGACTTACAAAAGCTACCATCTTCCCATTCTTACGCTAGAGTTGCATATCTAGTTGTGTCTTCACTCTAATTCCCATGTTTACTCTCAGCCTGAGTCAAAAACAATCTCCATCGGATCCTCTACTAAAATCTCATATGCCACTCCATTAATAGCCTTTGATACACAGTCAACCCAAAATGTTCGTATATCCAACATAGGATTTTCCAGCACCCTATCTACCTCAATCTTCATGAAGATCTATATTTCTTTTCTTCACATCAATAATGGCTCCAATTGTACCCAATATGTTTTCCCAAGATGAAAGGATCATTTGGTTCTTTGTCTAACTCAAAGACCGAAAAATTTTCTTCAAATAACCATTACCGATTTTGACTAGCAAATCCTTCAGAACGCCCAATGGTAGCTTCACATAATGATCAACATATACCATAGAGATCTTGGTTGACTTGAACTGAGTGAGACCTAATCTCTTAGCAACTGAATATGACATTAATCATACTAGACACAAAATCACATAAAGATCATGCAAATGACATTGCCCCAATCTGCACTAATAACACAAATCTCTTAGGATCTCTCAATTTCTTAGACATCATAATTTGAAGAGTAGAATTGCATTCCTTAGTAATCACAATTACACTTTGTTCATGAAAGATTTTGTTGGTCACTATGTTCTTTACATACTTCCTTAGAGATGGTAATATCTGATCAAGATGAACAAAATAAAGTTTTTCAGTCAATTAACCAAATACCACATTATAAAGAATATTCCCTATTATTATATTACTAAATTAAAGCTTCGCTTTTTTATTTAATAGTTTTGATACATATTAATTATTCTTATAATTAATATAATATTACAATCAAAAAAATTTAAAATAATAATAAAATAAATTGCATCGTACTAATTCTCAGAATTAGTATATTTCTACCAGGCGTATTTAATTAATGCATTTTAAAGTTCAATATAAACTTTTTGATCTTTGATTTGTTTGTGTCTAATCAAGAAATTTTGAAACTGAGCATCATCATCACTCGTCATCTTCTATAATCATATTATGCATTATGATATAAGTATCATGTAACATTTTCTTACTTCATAAGTATAATGGTCCGAGCAAAATTGCAAATCTTGACTGCAATACTTCAAATGCAGTCCCACATCTTGTTTACATGCTTTTTCCATTGCAAATAATTTCTTTTTGAAACCATATGGAACCGGAAATAGTTTTGCTGGAAATTAGATTATTATTTAAGTTTATATTGCGTCTTTGAAAACTATTTTGTTGCATTTAGTTTTTATGTTTGTTTGCTTTTTTTGTTTGTAATTTTCTGTATCCAATGTTTTAATCTATTATGTATTTTTAATCAATTTTCAAACTAATTTAAATATTTAATAAAGAATAATATTTCATTAAAGATTTTCATATTAGTTAAAATTATAATACATGAAATAATTGTGATATAATTATGATTTTCATTACTAATTGTTATTATATTATTAAATGAAAGATTTTTTGAAATCATTAAATTAAATATTTTTCATTATTATATATTTATTTAATTTATTATTTGTGTTTCCAATGTTTTCATCTATTATGTTTTTTTAA
>PKML01056956.1:0-94567 GCA_002933935.1 Eutrema yunnanense | reverse complement strand
CTCCAGCACGTCATAGCGACTACGTCGCCTACTCGGCTCACTGTAATAATGATAACCCTGTTCTCCTCTCTCCTCACTCTGATTCGCCATCTTCTGGTACGTGCTCTTATCCTCTCGCTCATTTTGTCTCCTGTGATCGTTTTTCCAGCAGCCATACCATTTTCATAGCGGCAATTACTCTTGGTGACGAACCTCTATACTTCAAAGATGTTGTACAATTTGAAATATGGCGCAAAGCCATGGGTTTTGAAGTTGATGCACTTGAGGAAAACTAAACGTGGTCTTTGGAAAAACTTCCTCCGGGAAAGAAAGCTCTTGCCTCTAAATGGGTATATCGTATAAAATACAAAGCTGATGGATCTATTGAACGTTATAAAGCACGTTTAGTCGTCATGGGAAATTTTCAAGAAGAAGGCATTGATTATGATGAAACGTTTGCTCCTGTGGTTAAGATGAATACAATTCGGATTCTCCTTGCAGTTGCTTCCGCTAAGAATTGGGAACTTCATCAAATGGACGTCCACAATGCGTTTCTTCATGGTGATCTAGATGAAGAAATTTACATGAAACCACCACCAGGTTTTCAACCTTCTGATTCATCTCTTGTTTGTAGACTACACAAATCTTTGTACGGTTTGCGACAAGCTCCTCGTTGCTGGTTTTCTAAGCTCTCTAAGGCGTTGCTTGGGTATGGATTTATTCAGTGTCGGAAAGATTATTCTCTCTTTACTCGCGTACGTGGCTCCACAGTGCTTCATATACTAGTCTACGTTGACGATTTGGTGATCCCTGGTAATGATTCCGCTGTCATTTCTCAGTTCAAAGAGTACCTTCATAAGTGTTTTCGTATGAAAGATTTGGGTTCTCTCAAATACTTTCTTGGAATTGAAGTGGCTCGTAGTCCTGCTGGCATTTATCTCTCTCAGCGCAAGTATTGTCTCGATATCATATCTGAATGTGGTCTCCTCGGCGCTCGTCCTGTTGACACTCCCATTGAACAAAACCATCGTCTCAGCTCAAATAATGGACCGTTTTATACCAATCCTTCCAAATATCGGCGGATTATAGGTCGATTGGTTTACCTTGCACTTACACGACCCGAGCTCAGTTATTCTGTTCACATACTAGCTCAATTCATGCAGACTCCACGACAAGCTCATTGGGATGCAGCATTACGAATCGTTCGATATCTTAAAGGTTGTCCGGGTCAAGGGATCCTTCTCTCATCAAGCAGTGATCTTCAAGTCACTGCCTATTGTGATTCCGACTGGGCTTCCTGTCCTCTCGCTCGTCGTTCTCTAAGTAGCTACGTTTTCCTCCTCGGCGACTCACCAGTTTCTTGGAAAACAAAGAAACAAGATCGGGTCGCACGCTCTTCCGCAGAAGCAGAATATCGGGCTATGGCATTGGCGACTCAAGAAATCTTGTGGATGAAAGAACTTCTTACATCTATTGGGATCTCTCACTCGTCTCCAATGAAACTTATTTGTGATAGCAAATCTGCTCTCCAGATTGCTGCCAATCCGGTATTTCACGAACGTACTAAACATGTAGAAGCAGATTGTCATTTCATCCGAGATGAAATCACTGTGGGTACCATTGTCACATCTCATGTTGGTACTTCGGATCAGCTTGCAGAACTTCTTACTAAGGCTTTGGGACGACAACAATTCTCATATCTACTTCGCAAGTTGGGTGTTTGTGATTTGCANTTCTTACATCTATTGGGATCTCTCACTCGTCTCCAATGAAACTTATTTGTGATAGCAAATCTGCTCTCCAGATTGCTGCCAATCCGGTATTTCACGAACGTACTAAACATGTAGAAGCAGATTGTCATTTCATCCGAGATGAAATCACTGCGGGTACCATTGTCACATCTCATGTTGGTACTTCGGATCAGCTTGCAGATCTTCTTACTAAGGCTTTGGGACGACAACAATTCTCATATCTACTTCGCAAGTTGGGTGTTTGTGATTTGCACGCTCCAACTTGAGGGGGAGTATTAGGATATATTATATATCCTCTAAATATATATTTTCCTATTCTCTTATATATTCTATTTACTCTATTCCCGTAACCTAGAACTCTTGTACTATATATATTCTCATGATATCAATAAAGAACGCAGCCTTTCTATCGAGTTTAACATGTTTTAATAGTATAGATTACTCTTGTTTTTTCCCTCTCAGTCTCTGAAATTGTCTTTTGTTCGTTTTGGTTGAACCAATTTCTACAACGTTTCTCGTAATCTCTTTTGCAATTTAACAGAGTATATAAACTAGGATTACGATAATTATCCGAACCAAACCAAACTTTTCGGTTTCAAGTTTGGTCATGAGCATTGAACCGATCGGCAACATTATAAAATTCGTACGGTTCGATACAGTTCAGCATGACTCTTCTTTGTTTTTTCTTAAATTTTTGAAAATTTGATTTTCAGCTACGCGAAGTATACTATAATGCATGGCTACACATCCGAAGTAAAATAATGTTTAAAAAACTACATCAACAATTGATATACCATAGCCAACTACATGAAGTATAAGATAATGCATGGCTACACATTCAAAGTAAAATAATGTTCTAAAAACTACATCAACAATTGATATATCATAGCCAGCTACACGATAACCATCCGAACAAACATGAGTCATATTTGTAACACCATAACCATATATTTCTGGTAACCATTCATCGAGCTCCGGCGTTGATTCGAATTTTAAACAATAAAACCCACCCAAATTTAACCCGACCCGACTTATCCGACCCGAATATTACCATCTGTGCTACGCACGAACACAAATANTTACCGAGAACAATTATAAAAATAAATAAAATACGTCAATCACATTTTCTACTCTTACTTGAAGACAACGAACATGGGCCTAAGAAGCTCGGATGGTAGGGAAATGCGTGAATGATCCTATGTCTAGATATTATTTTTCTTTGGTTTCAGATCAATATATATCTTGATTTTGTTGTTTTTAAACAGTTTCAATTAATATTTTTTTAAATTTTATAAAATGTATATATATAAATATATACATATATATATATATATATATATTTGTGTATGTGCATAGCACGTGTGGTAATATTCGGGTCGGGTTAAATTTGGGTGGGTTTTATTGTTTAAAATTCGAGTCAACGCCGTAGCTCGATTAATGATATACCGGAAATAAATGGTTATGGTGTTACACATATGACTCATGTTTGTTTGGATGGTTATCGTGTAGCTGGCTATGATATATCAATTGTTGATATAGTTTTTAGAACATTGTTTTACTTTGAATGTGTAGCCATGCATTATCGTATATTTTGTATAGTTGGCTATGCTATATCAATTGTTGATTTAGTTTTTAGAACATTGTTTTACTTTACTTCGGATGTGTAACCATGCATTATCGTGTAACTATGCATTATCGTGTAACTATGCATTATCGTGTAACCATGCATTATCGTGTAACTATGCATTATCGTGTAACTATGCATTATCGTGTAACCATGCATTATCGTATAGTTCGTGTAACCGGAAATCAATTTTCCTAAATTTTTTCTACAATTACTCGGTTCAATAACGAAAGAAAATAGAAGTTTACATTCCAGATTCCGGTTCAATGTTACTTCTCTTGTAAACGATTCGGGAACTGATCACTTGACATTACATAGGTAAGATTGAAAAAAAGATGAGACAATAAGTTAAAATTTAGATGTGTCAGGATTTTGACATTTTCAAATGTCATCATTACATAAAAAGGCTTCTCTTAGATCTTTAGCCGTGTGCATCAAACCTTGTCGTCATGGAACCACCACCTCGTCTCCTTAGGAGACCTCCCATTCTTACAGTTCTTCACATAACGATCATTATCCGCAGGACGTTCCTGCAATAAATATGTTTGTTAATGAGCTCATGATTCAGTTTAACTTGAAAATTTTGAAACACGAAGAAGAAGAAGGAACCTTTGCAGGTGAACTCGATAGCATCGAGAGAATGCTGATGCAGACTGAACTCACCGTCATTGCTGGTGACCATGAGTCATATAGAATATCTGCCAAAAATCAACCACACAGCTTTATATGAATCTCACAAATGAATCACTAATCTCAGTTTACATGCTGAGAGATTAACCAGATTGGAAAGCTGGGGGAGTTGCATAATTTAAGATTGGGTTTTGAGGATTTCGATTAGAGTGCAACGAGAACAGATACGTGAGCTCAAGCTCAACAGCATAGTCAGGCATAGGCATAGCATGTACAAAATCATGAATCCGATGAGAGTCAAGAGCTCTGCGTGTTTAAAGGCTAAAGAATCCAGCCTAGACAATCTACAACAGACGATTCTTCCGGGATTGCACATACGCATATGCTAGATGTTTTAATCAAAAACAAACATGGAGGGCTACTACAAGTGTAAGGAACTCTATCCCAAACATTGTATACAATATAAACATTTCTAAATCCCACAACATACACGCGATCAACAACCTTGTGTGATAATGATTACCAACTTATATTCAAACCAAAGCAAATTTCACTTTCTATGACATGTAGAGATTATTCAAATTCTACATTACATATGCATACAACTTAACTATACAAAGGTATTATAGCATCATTGCACCTTAGCAGAAAGAACAATTATGCAACTTAGAGTAATAGAAATCAAGATTAAACAAACCCTTGGTGTGATCAAAACAAAATATGCAGACAATAAAATGACACACAAATACCTAAACAAATATGTCCATTGCTGTAAATATGTGGATGTGACGGTGCAGGAGGAACAAAAACTACCTGCTCAACAACAGAGAAAAAAACCAGTCATATACACATAAAAGCTATATAAAAAAAAAAAAATTTGTCACTAGCTCCATCAAAGAGACACCAAAAAAACCCAAAAGAAAAAAACAAATGTTAAAAGAATTCAATTTTTTTAGTTCATAACAAAAGTATCAGTTTTTTTAGTTCATAACAAATGTTAAAAAACAATTCAATTAGTTCATAACAAAAGTATCAGTTTTTTTATCAGTGAGATTTGTGTAGCCAACCCAAGAGAAATGAAGAGAAAGACATGAACACTTAAGCAAATATTCACAATCCACTAATGACCTCAATATGAAGCCTTGAATCAAACCAAATCTCCAAAGCAATAGATAGAAACTGCGACGAATCACTTCGATTCGATTTTGCGATTAAAACAAATGTTAAAAGAATCAAAACAAAAAAAAAAGAGAAATGAAGAGAAAGACATGAAAACATTTGAGAAAATATTCACAATCCACTAATGACCACAATATGAAGCCTTGAATCAAACCATATCTTCAAGGAATAGATAGAAACGGCTATGAATAACTTCGATTTCAATTTTGCCATTAAAACAAATGTTAAAAGAATCAAAACAAAAAAAGAGAAAGACATGAAACATTTAAGAAAATATTCACAATCCACTAATGACCACAATATGAAGCCTTGAATCAAACCATATCTTCAAAGCAATAATAGATAGAAACTGCGACGAATAACTTCGATTCGATTTTCGCGATTACAAATGATAACTTCGATTTCGATAGAGATGACTTGCCTGCGGCGCTTCCATAGGGTAATTAACGGGAAATTCAACCTGAAGCTGGTAAGTCTCGTTCGCGTATAGAGTCCCCGGAGCTCCGGTAACATCGATTGTCCATCTTTTAGATCAAACGAAAACGAAATCGATCAGAAAAGAAAAAAAAAAAACTGAGAAATATTCAAAGAGAGGGAGATTAGGGTTTGTTTTGGTTTTTACTTTTGGAGATTATCACTAACTTTGTGCCTAAATCCAGTGGGAGGATTTAATTGCCACTCGGTAAGCTCTTTCTGCAGCCTATTGCAAGCGATCTTGCTTAACGCCTACGCATCAACAACACAATTGAATACTTTTTTTCAGATTGAATCAAAAGTTATATATAAGAGAGAGAAACAGATTCGTGGAGAAATCGAAGACATGCGAGAGAGAGAGAGAGAGAGAGACCTTGCGTGAAGGAGCGGAAGAGCTGGTCATGGCGGAGAGAGACGGAGAGAGAGAGAGAGAGAACGAAGGTGTGCTGTCTGGGCTCCTTTACTCTTCTTCTTTTTTTCTTTTCTATTTTTCCAATTGCTACATTTTCTTTATGTCAAAAATATTAAGGCCCTAAAATGATGTTGGAGGAATTGCATAATGTAGCTGAATTATTTTGTTTTTTTTACACCATTTGAATTTGTGAAATTTTGGCTGGAGAATAAAGAATGATAGCACTAAATGACAAATTGAAAAAAAATGCATAATAGCCTTCTTAAGTTTTAGCTTTTTTTTAAATGTTTTAATAAATTATTAATAATATAAATCAAACTTTTAGTGATTGGGTCGAATTCGGATTCTCCGTACATGGCGTCTTATTTGTCGTGCGGAAATAGCTGGTAAGCATAAGGTGAGAATTCCGTCTACTAGGGAGATGGGAAAGTCTTCAGAAGGGTCTGACCTATAACAATATTTTCATGAAGTTGGCAACTGAGAGAAGATTTCGCGTAAAAGACACTATCAGGATAGTCTTGAGAGAGCGGGAAGGGATTTCCCTCCCGCAAAAACTTCGACGCTCAAGTCAAGCAACAACTTTAAGAGTATATTATCGGAAGGTGAGTAGAGATTGAGTGTGGAATCTTGTCCAAAAATTCGAGGTTTCAATCTGTTTGTTTTGGTGGGTAAAACGGTGAGAAGAATGGTTTTTACAGGAGAGTGGGGTTGGAACTCTCTCATGTTAGAAGGGATTATGACTATCCCATGAGAAATACCAAATTGGCGTATTCTGATAGTCTCTCTCTTTGGCCCTTGTCTCCTCTCGGCCTCTCCACCTTTTTTTCCTTCTGTTCGAGTAGTCTTATTTATAGAAAACTTATTTTAGAGAATCCCTTTGGCGTATTAGGTTATGTCACATTAGTCGTTGGGTTTAGTGTAAATATATTGTTTGCCTGTTGTATGTGGGCCCAAAAGCATACGCACCTTGTTTTTGGGAGGGTCAGTTGCCCACTATGAAATTTTGAAAATCTAATCTATTAAAACAGAGACACTTTTTGTGTCTTAACAGGAAAACATACATATAAATCTTTTACTATCCTGGATAACTATTATTCTCTTCTTTTTATTTCAGTTGCCAAACAAATATTTTTGTGCAATATTAATTAAAAATTATTTTATTTATATTTTAATTTAGTTCCAAAAATATCTTTAAGAAATAATTACAATATTCTATTTTAATTTTAGTTTAAAATATATTTAAGANTTAAAAACTATTAAAAACCTGTAACACTAAATTGCTTCAAATTAAAAAAAATCTTACAATAAATCTAAACAACAAGGATATTTAATTAAAGATAAATTAAAAAGGAAATAAATATATTAGATTTGTATATGATATTATAGAAGGTATTCTCAAACTGCAATCTGAATATTTTCCGAATTAAATGCATAATAATAATTTTAATATATATTATCATAAGAGTCTAAATGAACAAACAACTTTTTGTGTGAATAAAAAATGATACTACTTTTTAGTTGTATTAAAATTATTGTATATTTCTAAATTTTGATTTATATCTTACGTTTTTTAATTTAAATAAAATAAAAAATAGAAAAAGAAATAGGGCAATTCTACAAAATAGCATAAAAAAACTTAAAGTTCAATAATTTAGCACACAAAGGTGAAAATCTCAAAACTAGCATTCATTAAAAGGGAAAAAGACTAAACTATCCTCGGTTCAGATAAAAATCCTTAATCGAATTTTTGGATCGGTGGTTATCTCTATTGAGCGAAGGGAGCTTCACATTGGCGAGCTTGTGACGAGATCCATGGCGGAAATTTCTACTTTCTTCCTTCTCTTCCTCATTCCCCTTGTCCCACTCTCGCTTCTCGTTATCTTGGCCTTAATCGTACGTACGCCCTCGTCCCATCTGAATCCCCATCAAGTCACGTCACGTCTTCATCAACGGCGGATCTAGCGGCATAGGTCTTGCTCTCGCCCAACGCGCCGCTTCCGAGGGTCCTCGCGTCTCCATCCTCGCCTGATCCGCCGGAAAGCTCGAGGAGGCCAATTTAATCTCAAGTCTCGAGGTTTCAACGGACTCTTCTCTCAGATCGAGGTTCCTTCTTCATCATTCATCTCATCGTAATTTGAATTCAATCCATCCGCGATAAACGTTTTACAATAGTACAAGCCATGCTGCTTAGATCGCTGTATCGGACATGGGTCGGAGAACTTGGTTAGATTTGCAATCTAAGAAACTTCTATCAGTTTAGAACTCTTTACTGGTTTCTATGTGCAGAAAACTGGATAAATTGTTGTTATCTTTCTACTTGACATTGTAAAGAGATGGCAGCTCAATTGGTCTAGTTTTTCGATGTTGTAGGCTAACAGAAGAATAGACGAAGACAAAGAAGCCAAACATGTGGGTTTCCTGCAAATTACAGTTTATGAACTTCTTAAAACAAAATAGAATGGGTTTCAGGCAATAGGGTTTAGATAAACCGATTAATGTTTCATGCTGCATTGTGTTTCTAAACTGGTGTTCTTACATATTCTTCTTGAAAGAAAATATGTACCCGGCAATTTTTTATGGAAAGTGTGTGTTTTCGTCTTGTTGGTTATTGCATTTGAGTTGATTATATAGAGAATTTAATGAAAGAATCATTACTGATTGGTCTTATACTCCCAGCTTGCAATGATGATATGTGATGAGTTAGCTAGAAGATCAATGAAGCTAAAGTTTATGTACACAACTCTACCTTTTAAAACCTTTTTTTCCCAGAAAACTTAGGAACTAAAACCCTCTTGATTTTGCCTATGTTTTGCTTATGAGTTTCTTGGAGAGATTGTGTTTGTTTAAGCCTATTAAGACATGTTGTCTTGATTAGACGAGTGACTGATGTTTGGTATAATTTATCAGCTTGCAAAGAGGACTTTTGATGATGTCTACAAGTACCCAATGCGAATCCGAGAGAAGGTTTAAGAGAGTTTAGGCAAAGAATAATTGTTGTAATGCACAAATGATCGATCTCTTTGTCTTGAATTTTCCATATAAAAGACAAATCCTCCGACATCTTTTAAATCAACTCTATGATCTTTGTTACATCAGCACACAAACTCAAAATTGCATCTTTCTTAATGGATCTCCTTATCTTCCTTCTTTTTATATTGCTAATGCTCTTGATAAACCAAGTCAAGATTTTAAAACATTGGACATGTTCGTATCCCAAGACTCTTTGTAATTTGTCTTGCTTGTAACCCAATTGACATTGTGTGAATGGGGTGCAATTCGCTTTCTTCACCTTTTAGGCTAATCTGATGGGTGTAACATGAATACAGCTTTTGTGTTCACTTATATATAAGAACTTTTGTGTTCATTTATATAACTTCTCAAATTTAGGAAGTTGTCCTACACATTTAGAAAGGCTTTTCTAAATGTGTAAATCAGAACTTTTGTGTCCATCTATACAAAACTCAAATTTAAGAAGTCATAATACACATTTAGGAACATATATAACGTATTTCGGAATGTCTTCCGAAATGAACAAAAACAGAAAACGATATTTTCTGTTGATTTCCATACTTAAATGAAGCATCAGAACATATATGTTGTTGTTTTGGCTACACAAAGGAATAAAGAAAGAAAGATACAAATGATGAAAACTGATCTTTTCTTGAAAATGAAACGTATTTAGGAACATATATAACGTATTTCAGAAAGTCTTCCGAAATTAACAAAAACAGAAAACTATAAAACAGAAAACGATATTTCCTGTTGATTTCCATGCGTAAATGAAGCATCAGAACATATATGTTGTTTTTTTAGATACACAAAGAAATAAAGAAAGATACAAATGATGAAAATGATTATTTCTTGAAAATGAATCGTATTTAGGAACATATATAACGTATTTCGGAAAGACTTCATAAATGAACAAATGATGAAAAATGATCATTTCTTGAAAATGAATCGTATTTAGGAACATATATAACGTATTTCAGAAAGACTTCCTATATGAACAAATGATGAAAACTGATCTTTTCTTGAAAATGAAACGTATTTAGGAACATATATAACGTATTTCGGAAAGACTTCAAAAATGAACAAATGATGAAAAATGATCATTTCTTGAAAATAAATCGTATTTAGGAACATATATAACGTATTTCGGAAAGACTTCCTAAATGAACAAATGATGAAAACTGATCCTTTCTTGAAAATGAAACGTATTTAGGAACATATATAACGTATTTCGGAAAGTCTTCCGAAATGAACAAAAACAGAAAACGATATTTCCTATTGATTTCCATGCGTAAATGAAGCATCAGAACATGTGTTATTGTTTAGGAACCATTTAGGAACATATATAACGTATTTAGGAACCATTTAGGAACATATATAACGTATTTAGGAAAGTCTTCCTAAATCAACAAGAAATAAAAAGTATGATTTCACTTAAGTCATGCATAGAGAAACTGTAAAAGACTATATTACATGTTGCTTTTCATGCGTAAATGAAGCATTATTGTTTGCCTACACAAAGAAAGAAAGATACAAATATTGAAATGATCATTTCTAGAAATGAAACGTATTTAAGAACCATTTAGGAACATATATAACGTATTTAGGAAAGACTTCCTAAATGAACAAAAAACATAAAAACTTATGATTCCACTTAAATCATGCACAGAGAAACTATAAAATACTATTTTACCAGTTGATTTTCATACATAAATGAAACATCCGAACATGTGTTGTTATTTGCCTACACAAAGAAAGAAAGATACAAATGTTTATAACCAATGTATACCCTTCAAGAGGCTGATCTAATTATATTTTGGTTTTTAGTTGTCGTTTGAAGCCGTATGATCTTTTTAGTTGTTTTTGTCGGGTATTCGAT
This sequence comes from Eutrema yunnanense, assembly GCA_002933935.1. Classification (NCBI taxonomy): domain Eukaryota; kingdom Viridiplantae; phylum Streptophyta; class Magnoliopsida; order Brassicales; family Brassicaceae; genus Eutrema; species Eutrema yunnanense. The sequence continues at coordinate 83,630 of PKML01056956.1, read as the reverse complement.
ATTGTGCCATTTCTATTGTAGGAGTATCAAGAATCTACTTTTAAAAGTGTACTAACGTCCAAAGAAAAGATGGATTGCATTTTGGAAGTATGAGAGATGCATTAAGGAATCAACGTTGGCTTGAAAATGGTTCAGGGAATTGCAATTTGTCCCAAAGATTACTTGAGAAACCTAATGGTTCGAGTAAGTATGAGCTCGCCAAACATCCAACCACAAGAGGACCGTTTTAAATTGTAGGACTGGTTGTAATTTATTTCTGTTATACACCTTCCTATAACGTATAAATGAAAACGTTTGTGTTCATTTACACAACTCCTCATATTTAGGAAGTCGTTATACACTTTTAAGAATGCTTTCATAAAACGTATAGATAAGAACTTTTGTGTCTATTTATACAACAAATCAAATTTATGAAGCCGTAATACACATTTAGGAATGCTTTCCTAAAACATATGAACGAGAATTTTTGTATATCTAACCACTATACACATTCAGAACGATATCACAGAAATACAAAGAAAGATATACCTAACCACTATCGACTTCATCAGCCTTGGACTCCAGGGCTCCGATGCCTTAGTCGAGACCCAACTATCGACTTCATCAGCCTTGGACTGAGATTGAGATTCAAAGAATTTAAGTTATTGCGGGTATGTTTATATGTTTTAGGAAGCTCTTTCTAAATTTAAGTTATTGTATGAAAGGATACAAAAATTCATATTTCACGTTTTAGGATGAATTATTTAAATTTATTAAACATTCAAGTAAACATAAAACGATTATTAATTAGTTGTCATATTGTTAAATGTCAAACTTTTGGCCTCATGTTGCCTCTGACCATAATCATTCTATTATATTATTCAACCAAGAAAAACAAATCGTATCAAGTCTCGTATTTTGGTCACCATAATCTCAACTTTTCTCGTTAATCTAGAAATTCATTTACTGGTCTACATTCACAAAATAATATATTACTACTACACCTCTCTATTGTCTTCTTCATCAAGCTACAAAATTGTAACATCCCTAAACCCAGGCCCATTTTTCCCCCAAGCCCATTTCCACTTTGTGTAAAAAGTCCCACATCGGAACTTTCTCCCAAAGACCCTCCACCCTTCCCCCTATATAAAGAAGAGAAGGGAGCTCTCAAATCCCCACACCAAAAAAAAGAGAATCCGAGAGAGAGAGAGGGAGGTCGCCGAAGAGCCGACCACCCACCACCGGAGTTCGCCGGAGTTTGCCGGAGCTCACCGGATTTCGCTAGAGCTTGCCGAAGACGCAGCCGCCGCTGATTTTCTCCGTCGTCTTCTCTATTCAGTCGCCTTCGTCAGATCTGCAAAAGGCAACGGTGAGGATTAGATCTAGGTTTTCCATACGTTGATTCATTCCTTTTTGGTATGTTGAGTCTAGATCTGATTAGGCTAAGGCGTGTTACGGAGTACGGACACGTTTTCTATGTGCATTTAGTTAGATCTGCATCTGCTTAACGAAATGAGTTAGTAAAGCATTAGATGAAGAATATGCATCCTTGATTGTTCACTCTGTTGTGTGATCAGTGTGTGTAGTGTAGTTAGAATGAGGTGATCGTCACCGGAGAAGGGAACGGTGGTACGATTATGTTTGTTGTGAGCCGAGACTTGCGGAAGAAGTCAGTTTGCATCGGGGTGGGTCTTCCCGGGCCCAGAGAAATATGGTCCAAAGTGGACTGGGCTATGAGATGCCGTGTAAATATGGTCCATGGTGGGCTTGGCTATCGAGATGCCGTTGAAGTTGGAGTTATTCCCTTGCGTGTAAATTGTTTGTGCGCTGGTAGAGCGTAATGTTTGAGCTTGGTTAGATTTATTCTTAGCGTATTTAAAAAGAAATGTTTGGATGTGTTGAAAGTGTAGGTTTAGTTCTCACTGGGTAATCCAAATTACTCATCCCTCTCTCTTCTTTTCAGGTGAGTCCGATGAGGACGAGTTTGAGTTGCTGGAAGAGTAGTTCCAGTGTGGTATGCGGTTTTGGGAGTTCGAAATTTCTCCTTTGGGTTTTATTGGCATTTTCTGTTATTTCATTTAAAGACAATTATTCGTTATTTGCTTCGGATTCATGTAAGATTTATGTTGGATTTTTAAGACGATTATTTGGGATTTAATAAGAAGTATTGTATAGAGCGTGAATATTGTGTAATGAGTTATTGTTGTTAGCCGACACGTGATACAGGGATTTTACAATCCAATGAGGTATCAATACCCTCTTAACGATGTAGTATAAGAGGTTATCAATCCATAATTGGGAATAGTCTTAACCACTAAGAATGCAAGGAACACTTGTAATTTAAGCTAAACAAGTTCGTTTTTGGTTAAGTATCCAAATTAAGCAAGTAAAACTACTAAGCAAGATGTAATCCAAATAATAAAAGCGGAACAAGAGATAAGGTTAATGATTTGAGGTGATCTAAATCCAATTAGTGGTGTTCAATTACTCAAGAAGAATCCCTAGGCAATAGATCTCTAATCTAGATTAGTTCTCTTTCAAGCAACTAATCACTATGCTAATTATCAAGTCCATTAGCAAATCATCATTTGTGGATTATCAATTAGCAAGCATTAAGAATCATGACAAGATCAACCAAAGATATGCCCTAAACAACTAATGTCTTAGGCTAGGAACATAAATCTCTTGTCTAGTTTGGTCTTGGCATTTCATCAAACACTTGGTGTTCATGAAATGCCTTGTGATTTAGATTCACTCTTTCAATCTAGATCTAGCATTAGGGACTCTAGACAAGAGGGAATATAAGATTATCTAATCCTAAACACCACTAATCAAACCCTAGATCACCCTAATCTACCTTATCCCAAGATCCTTAAGACTACTCACTAATCATCATGGGTTTAACAAATCCAAGAAAAGAAGTGTTAAAACTCATGATCAAGATGATTGAATGATTAGAAAGTAGAAGATAGATGGATTCAATCAAGAAAACAATACTCAAATTGCATAAATAAAAAGGATCAATCTCTTACAAATCACTCTTAGAGAGGGTTTTTGCTTAGAAAAAGACTTAGCCCTCACAAATTAGATTTTTGGGCTTAAATAGTGAATAGTGATGAACCGGGTCGACCCGGGACAAACCGGGTACCGACCCGGTTTAAGTGGATAAACGTTTGGTATCGATCGATACCGAGGACACACCTCGGTATCACTGCTCGGTATCGATCGATACCGAGGACACACCTCGGTGTTCCTGCTCGATATTGAGCCTGGGTTTTTACACCGATGAGCCAATACCGAGCAGTAGCCTCGGTATCGGGGCTTGTTTGGCTTTGGTCTTCACGGTGTCGATCGATACTCGGTATCACTCCTGGTATCGATCGATGCTTCTTCAGTGGATACCGAGGTCACTCCTCGGTATCACTGCTCGGTTCCAAGGACTTTTCCCCCGGGTTCTCCCTGTGGCGATACCGAGCTATGACACCAAGCAGTGGCATCGGTGTGATCCCTTGATGTACCGATGTCACTCCTCGGTGTCGATCGATACTAGGTGTTACGCCTGGTATCGATCGATACTCGGTGAGGTCTCTGTCTCCTTTCCTCGGGTGACGAATTCTCCTCGTTTAACACCTGAAAAGGACTCCAAAACATGCAAGACACTCTACGACCTAGTATGAGAACCCTAAAACTCTAAATGGGACTAAAATGCTTAAAAAGACATCATGAACTACATGCAAATGAATTGAAACCTATATGAAATGGATGCTAGAATGATGCAAAATATGATGATATCAACACGTCGTCTTTACGGAGATAAAGAGGCGGGGTCGAGGGTGGCATTGCCGATTCGTCTGGTCCCTTCGGGAAGGCGGGGTCCGGGTGTTACAAGTGGTATCAGAGCAGGTTACGAGTAGTGAGAGATAAAATTCTAGGTTAGTGGGATTAGGAAAAATCGGTTTTCAAAGTTTTTATATGGGGATTTTTCAAAATTATAAAACCACCACCTAGAATAGCTCTCTGGTTTGTGTTATTTTTATTTCCAGGGAGATCAGTCTTTACGGGACCGGACTGACTCACTTGCAATCGTGTGTGCGGATGTCACCAAAGAGAGCATCAGGTAACCATCGAGGAAAAAAAAACCGTTACTTTGGATCGCCGAGTAGTTGGACTAGCCGCAAGGAGCTTCGTGGCTTGTAAGGTTTGGAGGCCTTGGACCAAGCATGATTTTAATGGAGGATACGCGAGGCGTAGAACAAATGTGAAGTTCTAAGGTAGGCAATGAACAACATAGTGATTGGGAATCACGTAGCGAACAATGGAACGTTCCTACTAATAGCTGGATGTGCCCAAGAGAAGATCTGAAGGACGAGATCTTAAAACAAGCACGCCATCTACATTTTTCTACTCGTCAGGGAAGCACCTAAAGTGAGTGATTAGGACCAGTGTGGGAGGACACCACACATATACTTCTTCAAGGAGCGTGCACGGGTTTGGATGATGATTATTTGACGGAAAGGATATCATATGAAGTGTAAGGCGTGCGAATGGCGAAAATGAAATTCACAATTCATGGTGGACTACATCAGATTACCATTACCCGAATGGAAATTGATATGGCAACAAGTACCATTACATGAATGGAAAAGGGATATGGTGACAATGGAATATACTACTGGTCAGCCCAAAGCGAATGCGGTAAGGAAGCAACTTGGGTAGTTGCAAAGCGGACTGAGTAAGAAAAAACGGAGAAGCGAAAATGGACAGGATAACCCGTATAGTTCAATGTGGCTTTTGGACAAGCCCCGGATAATGGTCATCCGTTGAATATAAGGGTGTAGAGAGAAGAGTCCTTGTCAAATGCGCAGAAATTACCAATCTGGTCGGGTGTTAAGGGAACTCACTAAGGCTATGTGGTAATTGAATTTTCCTAGGGAAAGTGAAAGGAAGTCACTAAGGACGGTGAAAAGGAATTCACCAAGAATGGATGGAGAAGTTGCTAACATTTGGAGATATCCCTGGTGCAAGGACTTCAAGGGAGCGTTAGGAAGTAACTTCGGAAAAAACCGGATGGAAACGTAAATCCCAATTGGAACGGGGATCCCCAAAGAAAGTGTTAGGAAAACACTACGACGACTTGATAGGTTGGACAACCTTGAAACGGAAATCAGTTGTGTCAACAGAAGCGTGGTGGTTCATAACCCACAGGTCTCATGAAGCCATAAAGGTCGTGGCTATCATATATCTTCAACATGGTGCAAGGTAAGGTATAAGAGTTTGTTTACGCCACAGTCATCACTCCAATGGCACAACACCGAGAGGACCAATGGGGAAGATCCATTTAGAAGTGGAGGATTCCCATCATGATTAGAATTGCTCGAAGGATGAGTGTTCTGTCTAAGTCTTGGAAAGTTAGCAACTATGACACTAGACGTCCCATGTGTTCATACGGGTATGCATCGACTTTAACCATAATCAAGGACATAGATGGTGTTTCGCTCTACGGTAAAGATAAACTCTTTTTCCGCAAAATGGACACTAGAAATTAAAGCGTCACCCACCCACCCTTGTTAAATGTGAAGCAGTAACCTTGCAAGCAACCCCTAGGAGGAGGACACTCCGAGGTTTGGTCGGGATGTTACGAAGTTTGGTTGGAAACCAAGTGGGGGTAGAAGTAGTCCCATGAATTCTAGGACGAATTCCGTTTAAGTGGGGGAGAATTGTAACATCCCTAAACCCAGACCCATTTTTCCCCCAAGCCCATTTCCACTTTGTGTGAAAAATCCCACATCGGAACTTTCTCCCAAAGACCCTCCACCCTTCCCCCTATATAAAGAAGAGAGGGGAGCTCTCAAATCCCCACACCAAAATAAGGGAGTCCGAGAGGGAGAGAGGAAGGTCGCCGAAGAGCCGACCACCGGAGTTCGCCGGAAGTTCGTCGGAGTTTGCTGGAGCTCACCGGATTTCGCTGGAGCTTGCCGGAGCCGCCGCCGCCGCCGATTTTCTCCGTCGTCTTCTCTATTCAGTCGCCTTTGTCAGATCTGCAAAAGGCAACGGTGAGGATTAGATCTAGGTTTTCCATACGTTGATTCATTCCTTTTTGGTATGTTAAGTCTAGATCTGATTAGGCTAGGGCGTGTTACGGAGTACGGACACGTTTTCTATGTGCATTTAGTTAGATCTGCATCTGCTTAACGAAATGAGTTAGGAAAGCATTAGATGAAGAACATGCATCCTTGATTGTTCACTCTGTTGTGTGATCAGTGTGTGTAGTGTAGTTAGAATGAGGTGATCGTCACCGGAGAAGGGAACGGTGGTACAATTATGTTTGTTGTGAGCCGAGACTTGCGGAAGAAGTCAGTTTGCATCGGGGTGGGTCTTCCCGGGCCCAGAGAAATATGGTCCAAAGTGGACTGGGCTATGAGATGCCGTGTAAATATGGTCCATGGTGGGCTTGGCTATCGAGATGCCGTTGAAGTTGGAGTTATTCCCTTGCGTGTAAATTGTTTATGCGCTGGTAGAGCGTAATGTTTGAGCTTGGTTAAATTTATTCTTAGTGTATTTAAAAAGTAATGTTTGGATGTGTTGAAAGTGTAGGTTTAGTTCTCACTGGGTAATCCAAATTACTCATCCCTCTCTCTTCTTTTCAGGTGAGTCCGATGAGGACGAGTTTGAGTTGCTGGAAGAGTATTTCCAGTGTGGTGTGCGGTTTTGGGAGTTCGAAAGTTCTCCTTTGGGTTTTATTGGCATTTTCTGTTATTTCATTTAAAGACAATTATTCGTTATTTGCTTCGGATTCATGTAAGATTTATGTTGGATTTTTAAGACGATTATTTGGGATTTAATAAGAAGTATTGTATAGAGCGTGGATATTGTGTAATGAGTTATTGTTGTTAGCCGACACGTCGTCTTTACGGAGATAAAGAGGCGGGTCGAGGGTGGCATTGCCGATTCGTCTGGTCCCTTCGGGAAGGCGGGGTTGGGGTGTTACAAGTGAAATCATGCAACAATTGTGAAGAGCCACCAGTCATGTATCGAACTCCAGAGCGGTTCCCATGATAAATTATAATGTTTGAATACAATTTGAGTTGTTTAAATAGACACAAAAATTATGGTTACACGTTTTAAGATGAATTACGTTACTATTTAATAACTTACTAAACATTCAAGTAAGCGTAAAACGATTTTTAGTTTTCACATTGTGTTACATATCTGACCAAATTTGAGTTTGTATAAATAGACACAAAAATTCTCATTTATAAATTTGGGCCTTGAGTGTTTCTTCAATTCGTACCCAGCTGCCTCTCCAACCAACCACAACGTGCTTACACCTTCAAGCAATCGGGTCTCTACCTCCGGGTATGGGTCCCGTTTCCAGCCCGTCTTCTTGAAAAAGTGTATCAATTCCGGACATCTTTCACTGTGGGCTTGTCCCAATTTAACGGCGCTTTTCGCCGGTCCGAATCTTCCTCGGTTTTATACCGTAGGCCACTCAGTTATTCGGTTCAGCCACCGTCAAAAGCTGCCTCCTCCAACCGTTTCCATTACCTCTCCCCTCATTCGATTCAGCCATCGTAAAAGGCTCCCGCCTCCATATGCCTTTGCCGCTCCTTCACTAATTCGGTTCAGCAACCGACAAAAGCTGTATTCTCCATCCGCCTCCCTCAGGTCTAAACTTTCTGTTGACGCACTTGGTCTTTTCGTCAAGCCAGTCACGGATTATTCATTGCTGGGAATGGCGCTTTCAACATTTCCCCTCTATGCGAGAGGTGGCTTCATCTCGTGCTTATTGCCGGGAAACCCTAAGAACGTCTTTACCGACATGTTCTCTTGTGTAGCGGTCTGTTCGGGACCTGAAGAGACATACGAATTCGTTTCTACGAATCTCGGAGGTAGAGGTTCGCCTGAAAAGTCACTTGTGACGAAATCCAGACTCTCCGGTTTTACCGTGAAGTCATTGACGCATTTGAGATATGTCTCAAATCCGCTGTCCATCTTCCAAGTTGAAGATCTATCTGCTATTTGCTTCTTTGTCTTGAATTTATGTTGTAGTGATATGAGAGGATGCTTAATTCCCTTTCCTTGTACTTCTGAACTTTAATCGAATGAAGAATATGTTGCACAAAAAAAAAAAAAAAAATACATTTTAGAAAACCATTCCTAAATGTGTTGGGCAGTTTCCTGAATTTAAGTTATTGTATAAATGGACAAAAACGAAATGGAAAAAAAAAGTCCCAACAGATGTTCGTGATTCTTCTCTCTTCCCAAAAAAAATGTCTTGTTACTCCTCAAGCATGCTTCAGGTAGTCTAAAGCTTAGGTAATACATCGCCAGCAATGTACACAAAACAAATTCAGCGAGGAGCTAGGGATAATATATTTGAATCTATAATATATTTGAATCTTCAATCAAAATTCTTTTTTTTTTATAGACGGAGCAATGGGAACTTCGTACCTTGTTTGGCGCAACATCTCTAACCTTGTGGAAGACCGGGTCTTCTATATGGAACTTCAAAGCAGTTTCCGCTTCCTTTATAATATCACAAAAGCTGTAGTTTAGATTTCTGAGGCAAGCAGAAAAATGCCACCAGATATTTGGTACAAAGAAAGCAATAATGAAGAAACACAATCAGAAGATAACAGAAGAGAGTGGATGGTTGATACTTACTGCAATAATAGACTCTGTGGTTTCACTTGCACAGAAATCTAGTATGTGGTTTCACCAAGTATGTTGCTGCTGCAGAAGGCGTAAATTTGGAATTTGGAACTACCAGTCTATGCATATATATACCAATGCTCATCTTAAATGTATTTTTATCAACATTCTCTAATTAATTTTAGGAACCTGAAGAATCAAACAGATCAAACCGACGGCGAGAGCAAGTCTTGCCTCATCCGAGTCTCGGATCGACAGCACATAAGATCTCACCGCTCGCTTGTAGTTCCATAACCCAATCGGCTAAGAAGAAGCTCCCAGAATCCGTAGTTTTCTTCCGGAGAGGATCTCTAACAGCAAAATGCCAAACGCGAAAACTTCGGAAGCCGTCGAAGAGTTTCCGTTGCGGGTGAGCTCCAACGCCATATACCCAATCGTGCCCACGACTACGGTGGTGTACGATTGCGATCCGCGTTCGTAAAGCCTCGCGAGCCCGAAATCTCCCAATCTAAGGTTCATGTCATCATCAATTAGAACGTTGCTAGGTTTCACGTCTCTGTGAATCACGATCTGTTCCCATTCCTCGTGGAGATACAACAGCCCATACGCGATTCCTTTAGCGATCTGAAAACGCGATTTCTAGGACAAAACGGCGCTGCTTCTTCTCGGTTTGATGTAGATGATGGATTGGGAAATTAGCATAATGATGGATTGGAGATCATCGGAGGAGGAGGAATAAGATAATAAAATTACGCCGGTGAGATTTTGTGATGAAGGCATCGCGAGAGAGAGAGAGCTGCATATATATTTTTATTTTTAATAGTGTGGGTAAACTATGGCTAAAATTGTCTTTTAGCCCTTTAATGAATGCTATATACATGACTTTTTAATGTAGGTGCTAGTTTGATCAGAAAGTTTTCAAAAAGTGCTATTTTGATCAAGTTCTCAAAGAAATAAATCATGTTCTAATATACTCATCTAATTATATATATATATATATATATATATATATATATATATATATATATATATAACTAATCATTTAAAACACAAACTATCAAGTTAAGTAGATTATGATTTAGATTAATTTGAATTTTTTGAATTTAGTTTATGCCAAATATTTTAATAATCAATGTACTATTTGACCCGAATAAAGAAAAGAAAAATTAAAAATCATATATTCCTTTTAATCGGATATTGTCTTAAAAGTTTTTATTTCTTTTTTTGATAATCATTTATTTAGTCCCGTAATTTTAATGCGTAAGTACACATTAAAAAATAATCAATAATCATGAATACAAAAGATCACAATCTACTATGATTTTGGAAACTACCGTATCAACCAAATCATAACAAAAAAAAAAGAAATCAGTAATCCATTTCATATCTTCAAATTAGTGAATTTGAAATAGTAGTATAATATACTTTCTTTAACAAGATATAGCTTAAATACCAGTCATGTATAATCGTGAGCAATATTAAGAACTAGCATAACATTATACCAATTTGAAAAATCGAATAATTTAAGAATTTTAGTATATTCTCACAAACTATATATATATATTCAGTTATTCAATTTCTATAAAAGGAAAATTTTCATATTTTTAAAACTAACTTCGGCAACAAAATATTCCAATATTCAGTCTTATATAAATTGACGGATTAACCTAGAAATAAATGAGTACCCATTCATTCACTATAAAACAGCAGTACCTCTTGAAATATGGTGAAACTCCTCTTGAATTTTTTTCGAGCTTTTGTTTCATAAACTGAAGTTTATATCATATTTTCTTCTGTTTTCTTAATTCTTCTGTTTTCTTATATCATATTTTGTTAAGGGTAAATTTAATACATAGCCTCAGATAACTAAAAAATTAAGTAAATAGCCTTCAATAACTGAAAATTAGTTTTAGAAAAAGTAAAGTGCTGATTCGGACGAAAATACCCCTACTGCTTATATTGCAAGAAACGAAAATTGTTATCCGCATATCGTCTACATAAAAATGTTATCTGAATATCGTCGATATCTACTTGATTATCAAGATAACTCATATTGATAATTCTTATTATCAAGATAACTCATATTTGATCATATATATTTATTCGATTATCAAGATAACTCTTATTATCGAGATAACTCATATTTGCTATAGATATCTATTTGATTATCAAGATAACTCATATTGATAATTCATATTATCAAGATAACTCATATTATCAAGATAACTCATATTTGATTATGAATTATCTATTTGATTATCAAGATAACTCATATTATCAGAGTTGTGTAACACTAATTATCTTGTGAAAGGTCTTATTTTTCAACAATACAATACACCTCGGACAAATTCTTCTATTTTCTCGATTTCTAATTTCACATGAAGCACTAATAACAACAGGAAATGGCTATAACGAATCTAAACACCAAAGACTAACCCAGAAAATTCAATCAAGATTCCTCGAATTAGAAAACATAATCTGAATTAAATCAAATTGGTAAACGTAAAAGCCCACATACGAGTTTGAGAGTGGAAAAGAAGTATAAGATTAAGGATGAATTTTACTTATTGATTGCCTCTTGGAAAGTAGGAGGTTTGCTCAAATCAGCTCCTCTTAGGCGAATTCCCAATTGTCCCAAACCGGCCTATATATGCATATTCATCGCGCCTTCTACGGCGGAAGGATGAACAACCGATGAAATCGAGGTCGAAACTAGCTTAGACCCGACGGCGTTTCTAATCACAAACTAATTATTTACCGGAGGCGTCGCCGCCGGGAACCTGAATCGTCCTTTTCCAACTATGATTCCAGCCACCTTCGTTGTCGTCATCATGAATCTTCCTCCTCCCATGGTTGTGGTCTTGTAGACGACCGATCACGCGAATATCCTCTCGATCTCAGAGATTTGTAAACTGAGATAGTTGCGAACGATAAAGATCGGTGATAGATCCGGTGAAGAAGAAGATAAATGTGAGTTTAAAAAAAAACATAGGGGTTAAATTGACAATTCATATGTCAACATTCGTTTGGTACAATAACTTTTTTACAAAACTAATTTTCAAAGTATCGAGGACCCTGCAGTGATAATACTCTTTTGTTAATTAACATTTTATATCATATCTATATGATTCGTAATATCTCTACACCAAAACGAAGACATGTGCAAGTTGACAGAGTTTAATGTTTTATTTAATGATTATGTTTGTTTGAATCTAAAGTAAATTGTAATGTTGCAGGGAGGTAATCATAATGAAACTTGTGCAAGTTGAATTTTTTTGATATTTGTCAGGTTAGTTATTTTCTTTTTTTTTTGAATCTAAAAGTTAAATTAATTCAAATCCCAAAAAACATCGTTTTTACAACTAGTGCAGCTTAGAATTTAAAGAAAGTGTTTTAAGAAATCAGTTATGTTCACAATCTGTTATAGTATTTCTTAGATTCATTATTTTCTAATGACCTTAATTTTATGCAAGGTGATTAGATAGTGACATATAAGGATTGAGAATATCCAGAACCAGACATCTTATTCGACATTCACCAATGCAAAACATATATTGAACACTTCATCAGAACATCAAATTAGTTTTATATATTAAATATAAGTTTATATATTTCGATTCAAACAAAAAAAGAGTTTATATTTTATTGCTAAGAAACTTTTGGAATATAAAATTGGTAACTTTTATGATTTCTATTGATGCACAACCGAAGAAGATTCAGATAACATCAAGCATATACATGATGAGAATAAGAAGAAAAAAAAATGTATGAGAGTGTTAGAAAAATCAATAGCTTATTAAATGCCTAGATTTTCTTAGTAATAACCATATAAACATTTGTATGCTTTTGCCGATTAGTTATTAATTTCTCTACGTTCGTCTGTGGAATTTTTCATTGTTCAACATATTTTTATTCATTTTTCCCCCATTATTTGAGTTTTGGATGATTTTATTAATTTTTGTTTTTTTTTTGAAACTGAGACGTATAACACAGTTAACATATTTACTTATGTTTTTTCATATCGTTAATGTTTGTTTTTATATATTGTAAATGTGTTTCTTCTATAATTCACGTTCATTTAAAAAATAATAATAGTGTATGTAGTATGGGAGTTAATTTATTACTTTGTGACTAGTTAACGGGCCTCCACCTTGTGCGGGCTACAAATGCTTAATAAATAGGAAGTTAGAATTAAAACAATATTTATTTATTAAATGTTTATTATTTTTGTTTATCGATTTTTTTTTAATTTATACTAAACTAAAAATCCGAATTGATCTATCGAAAGAAAATCTAAAATCGATATTTGCTCACAAATTATCTATGTGATTTGTCGATCAAACCGAGTTCAAGTGAGCCATTTATTAACGCAATCTCACACCATATCCAATACATGCAATCCCATTAAGGCAAACAAACCAATATGATCTTTATAACACTTCTTCCAGCATAACCGTCAGACTCCACGCACATATCTTGCATATCGAATGTGATTCCTTGTTGTTTATGAGGTAATGCTGGAGATAGTGTTTTAAAGAACCATATAGAGAAAAAGAGAGCTAGCAACTATGGCCGGTATTTTAAAGTTGGTGTTTTAACATCTTCATTGGCTCCACTGAGTTGGAGGGTGATAGAATCAAAGATTCGTACCATATTGGGTATTTCCTCAAAAAAATATCGGCAACATAAGCCGATTATCATTGTTAAAAACTTCATCAATGCTTTTCGATGTATACTTTTTTGATTGATTTTTTTATGAAAACTTAATCCATAATTTCATCCAATAATTGTAACAAAATAAATTTATCTCCTCCCCGTGATTCGTCGAGTTCGTTTTCTTAGTATCATGCGGATCATGCAATGAATGGATATTATTACAATTGCTAAATTTTTATAATTAAGCAAGTATGAGTTCAATAGCATACACAAATTGTGACTGCACTTTGAAAACAAAAGGAAAAGTTAGATTTCTCATTTGTATGTTGTCGCCTCAATAAATCAATAAACCAACATTTACTTTCATTACAAATTTGGGCAAAAACTTTATTCCCAGGTAAGTTGTCTCAAATTAAAGAATAGTTTTTTTGCAAATTTTGAATTGGAAATAGTATTACAAAAATATTTATACAAAATATTGAACTATTTACAAACGAAATTCATAAATAACATATTTTGTTCATATCAAATGAGTGAATGATTGACGTACACACCACATGATTGGATCACCATTATGGTAGAAAAATTTAGATGAATTGTTATCAATTACAGGAAACTACATGATTGGAGGTTTATGTTTCATCTCAATGCTAACGACGATGATGATATTCGGCAACACATTATAGTTTGGTATAGCAGTTGTATTATTATGTATCTGGTATCAATTATCATGTACGAAATTTGTGGTGAGTAGAAGCCGATTATCATTGTTTAAAACATCCATCAATGCTTTTCGATTGAAAATTTTTACGAAAACTTACTTCCCCAATTACTCGTTTTACAATTTGAAACAAAAAGAATTTATCCGCTCCCCGTGATTCGTCGAACTATTTTCCTTGGTATCATGTGAATTATCATGTGAATCAGACAATGAATGAATATTATTACAATAATAAAATTTGTATTGTAAGCAAGTATAAACTCAATATTGCTACACAAATAGTAGTCACCCTTTGAAAACAAAAGAAAGAGTTAGATTTCTCATATGTATGATGTCACTAAAATAGGTCAATAAACCGATATTTACTTTCGGTACAAATCTGGGCAAAGATAACTTTCAATATTAACATTGTTTATTTTCGTCTATAACAACCATCAATGCTTTTCGGAATCTCAAACATGAATCCGTGTTCAAGTTTTGTGAATCCAAATATATATCACATTTATCCTGCAAAAACAGATAAAGAAAACACCATGCAAACTCAATAATATAACACCAGTTTCCACAACAATATCAATATTGTACTATTCAAAATGAACCTCTATTTTATGTTCGTCACTAATTGTACGTGAAATATCCTTCCAATAGGACATTGAGACATGTAATGAAGGCAAAGATCAACGTACCTGCTCAGAAAACTGTGAAACATCCATGAAGTTTTGAGAGTGCATCGCCTAGCACACCAATTGCTATTGTGCTTTTCACCGGTACTTAAGTTTGTGGGCTAATTTCTGAATAGAAAAATGGCAACAATCTGTCCCTAGCCATTGCCATGAAGATTCATGGCTACTAAAAGAACCACAAAGTCCTGTCAAAATCACATGTGTGTACTTCCATAACCTACACAAAACCTAGCATTGAATTTGGGTTTTCAAAAGAATAAGAGTTGGTTAGTACCTGAGCCAAAAGTGAACCTAACAAACACGGAAACAGAGAAGTTATAGCCCTAATACTTAATATGTACCTCAAATATACATGATAATATATGTCGTACATGTGTATATACTTCACTCATTAAATCGGGGGAATTCGAGTCTCAAGGGATGTATCATGCTTATGCTGCCCATTGCATCACTGTTTCCAAATGCAGAGGATTCAGTTTCAGGATTCAATGAATAGTATGAAACTAATCCAACAATAACTAATGATAAGATCATATACAAAAATGCAGCAGTTCGGTAATAAATCGATTAGTGCTTTTGAGAAGCATAAACAAAATGAAATAATAACAAAACAACATAAGGAATTACCTCCCTCTTCTTCTTGTTCTTCGTATTCTTCTTCTCCATAGATGATAGCAGAATTAAGAAAACATCATAGTACTCGAGATTTCACATTTCCTTCGTCATATGCGCTGTTACCCGTGATTTGTATTGAGCTGAGCTGATTTACATCATCGTCATCACTATAATTGTCACCCTTTTGTTGAACTCCGTCCTAGACTTCATCCTCTCACACTGGATAAGATAGGCTGCGACCTAACACTAAGAAAATAGAAAAATTAGTGTCCACCTCAAACAGAACCAAGGTAAACATAAATATGTACTGTTGCAGCCACATAAATTAAAAGCAACATAGGAGGAAGCAGCCGTGATCAAAGCATTCATGCACATAAAGAGGTTTTTTTTATAAGAATTTGTATCTCTTAACCATAGAGAACTTTAATGAAGTTTGCAACCAAGAATCAAGCTTGCAATGAGTAGCAGCAATATCAACACCGAACTGCCCTAGACCAAGTACATATTGATATTCTTAATTATATAATACAATTGAGTTATAAATAATAAATGGAAATAGTATATTGTTTTTGGAATTCGAAAATATAATATATTGATCAACATTATAATAGAAACCATAGAAATTACTTTTAAAACACATTTCGATTAATTATTACTTTAAAAAAAATATAATTGAGTTGATTTTTGAATAGAATACAAATTAACTATAAAAATACAAATGAAAAATATTGCGGAATATCGAATAGTCATATTTTCTTACACATATCTAAAATGTTCGGAATAAATACATAAAATAACTAAAATTATAATAGACGCCAATCGGATGCTCTAAGAGATCTAGCTAACGTCTAACCAATTAAGCTTCTTGAGCCTGTTGCAACAGGTCTTAGAGAAAACTCAAACTCTTCCACAGTCACACGGTTCAGGTGGACTAAGTCAACGTCTTGAACCCGAACCCGACTCAAATTGCTCATTCGCCTTGTTTGTCCTCTTTTTCATCGTCTACGACTTCTTTTTATTTTTATTTTATTTCAAGTTTGTTCGTCTTCTTCTTCCTTATCCTTCTTCATCGTCTTCGTATTGTTGACATCTTCTTATTCTGGTTTTTCTTCGTCTTCTACTTCTTATGCTTTATATTTTTCTTCTTTCTCTTCTTTATATATCGCTTTTTCTTCTTTCTCGTATTTTCCTTAATTTTTCATCGTCTTGGGCGTCTTCTTTTTCATAATCTTCATCTTCATCGACTTCTTCTTTTTCAGGTTTTTTTCCGTCTCGTTCTTCCTCCTTCCCTTAATTCATAGCATTGTTTCTATTTGTCTTCTTTGGTTTCTTATTCTTCAGGTTTTTCTTAGCTTCTTTCCCCATATTCACCTTCTCATACATTGTAATATTCACATTTCCGGTCTCCCACATCATCTTTTTTTTTTTAAAACACTGAGTAACGGGTTTAGATCGAGCTCCATCGAATCGCCGCATATTCAGTCTTCCAACGCCACAACTTTCTTATCTACATGGTTCGAGT
Organism: Eutrema yunnanense; assembly: GCA_002933935.1. Taxonomy (NCBI): domain Eukaryota; kingdom Viridiplantae; phylum Streptophyta; class Magnoliopsida; order Brassicales; family Brassicaceae; genus Eutrema; species Eutrema yunnanense. The sequence goes on along the minus strand of PKML01056956.1, from coordinate 66,802 downwards.
TTATCCAATTCTCCTACTCTTTTTTTGATGATGATTTAATATTGTATGAGCTTATTTGGTTGTGCTTACAACTTAAATTTCAATTACCTCCTGCGTGAGGATATTTTTCTTTGCTCAAATTCAACTCACAAAATGTCTCCAATTCAAACTAGAAGAAAAATGGAAATACAAAGAGGAATATTTGAAAGAAAAAAATGATTTAGCTATTTATCTAACCACTTAAGTAGAATAATTGCTCGACCAAGGTAATTCAAACGCAATACTCTAGTAAACGTCTTTCTATACCGTTTACCGAATCTCGACATGATTTAAAACATCTAATTATTCATAAAATTTTGACTTTTGATTCAATATTGTTGGTATTTTGTTTTAGATAAAGCACACTTGCAATTAAATTGGACGAAAAAATTTAACTATTTATAAGAAAATTTTCTACCATTTTTTACTTGGTAATACCCCCCCCATTCATTTTTTCTCTTCTATGTGGGATGATAATTCATTCACCATGTTCTTTCTCTCTACCTATTTCATTTTGGTTTACGTTGGGGGCATTTCCTTTTCACAATCTCGTACCAACGAAGACGATTAAATAACCGAGAGATTTCAAATTTCTTAGCTTAGATCTTTGATTCCATCCCCATCTCTACCACTGCTTTGACCAAATCATTGCTAAGTAAGTCAGAGACAAACCTAGCGACCTCGAGTTGACAACGTAAATTCATGATGTATTGGCTGCTTGTAGGATCAAAAGGAAGAAATAGACCCACATCGGCCAATTGTTATCGGAGCTTACACCAATGAACTTACATTTACTCTAGAGTTTCCTATGTTTCTCCGCTTCTTGATTTCCATTTTCTAAACCTAGCATCATCTCCCTTAACTCAGATTTAAAGTTGTTAACTAAACTTTGCAATCCATTTTTGGTCTGAATTAATAATTTAAGCGGTGTTCCGAAGGAGGAAGATAATGTATTGGATTATTCCCATGTTCCAAAGTCTATATACATGGAATTTTTTTCTACGAATATGGTTCGCCTTGTGCGGATTACAAACGTAAATTTGGAAATAAAAATATATAATCTCGGATTGGTTCCAATGTGAATCGAACTGAATAAAGAGTAATAACCCAAAGATGTTTCAAACACAAAAACAAAACGATATGCAATCGGTAGATACTCAAAAATCAACTTATAGACAATATTCTTTGTTTTTTTCTGCGGCTCACCTTTATTTTCAGTGATCAAAATTTTCAAACCCGTATGTGGCAACGATCCCAAGAATCTTAAGATTCCTTGTCTTCTATGTATATACACATTCACATGCCACATGATCAACGGAAGAAGTTTCTAGAACCCAAATTTGGTCTACACCATCGTCGCCAAATCCTACCAGTCAACGGCAAACATTAATATAAAAATACTTAACATTAGTCCCAATATGAATAATATAATGAGTTACACAAAAACAAACAAAACAACGAAAAGATTAATGTCACGACCCCAACAAAATCAAACACCAAACAAATAACAATGAGAGCCCTTAGTTTTTTTGTTACCTTTTATCGCTCAGTATGATTTGCCCCTGAGATCCTTTCCCGCAATGACTATTAGTGAAGTTAGTCAGCAATATTATCCGAATCACAACATAGTCCATAAATCTATTCATAATAAGAAGAAAACTTGAAAAATTGAATAGATTATTCAAGAACATAAAAATACAGACAATATAAAAAAAACAAAAGAACGAACCTCGATCACTTATAACCGATCAATAGCTAACTCCTTCGTTTCAGATAATTCACCATACCATCTCCAATCCAAAACAAAAAAACAAACAGATCAATTGGGATCGGTGTAACAGGGTCACAAAAAAAATCGAGAATACATTAACCAATAAGAGAAGATGTTATACAAACACCGATACCAAATTATAAAACAAACAATCAACAAGTCCCCAAAACGGAGAATACAGAAAGCTAAAACCAATAAGAGGGATGCTAGCCAAACAATTATATCAAGTTTTGTATATCGCGAAGAAGAGAAAAACAAAGCTAAAAAATTGGATTTGTAATAATAACATAGAAGAGAAAAACAAAGCTAAAATATAAACAATCATAGCAAATGAGCAGAGCTTGTTAAGATCAGCACCGATCACCGTAGCCTAGACAAAAATATAAACAATCACAAAATATAGACTACATATAACACACGAAACCAAATGAAGTTACTAACAAAAAAAATACAAATAATACAAAAAGCTACGAAAAAACAACAAAGCTAGAGAAAAAGAAAAAAGATCTAAAGTTGTTGAACACCGAAACTAACAAAAAAAGAACAAAACCGAAAATATAAACAATCAATACGGTATATAAAACAAAATACATAAAACACACAACATCAAACGAAGTTACTAATAAAAAAAAAACGTTTCAGTTATTAAAATCGCATCAAACGAAAGCCAAAGAATAAATAACGAAAGACAAAGAAAAAAAATGATTGGGTATGGGATCTTATGAGCTTACCTTCTCGGGGATTTGGTATAAAAGAGCTGGGTATTATATGGGTATATATAGCCTCACGAATACGCTAGGGTTTTGAAAAGAATTTCAATTTTAAAATAAAATCAGTAAAGATAAATATATAAAATATTGAAGTATATCATATATACGATAATCAAGAAAACAAAAATCGGTTAGAAGCTTCGAAAATAAACCAATCGAAACCCGAAATTGATATTGATGAGGTGTCGATTTGGATCGGTTCGTTTTAAGTGACTTTGCTCAAGTCTTTTAAATAATGACACGTCATCAAATCACTCTGAAACGCGATGAAAAGCTGACATCTCAGCAAATCACTACACAATTAATAGTATGATACTAAATCTTAACATAGATGTGCTTTCTTATTTTTATTTTTGTGTTTTCTTTCTGATTTTCATTTGAATTTATATTTTTTTTATTTTATTTGTTTTTCTTGCAAACAGATGAAAAATGTGGAAGGAGTCTCTTATTTTTCACTTGATTCCATCTTCCAAGTTTGAACAAGACCAACACGAAAGAGAAGGTTTGGAAAAGATTAATACAAGTGTCTAGCATGTGACAAGGTAATGCCTTGCACACGAGAGAAGATAAATGTAGGAAAATTATAATGTTTCATTTAAGTTTATATAGTTATTCCTGTGTGTATGTTATTAGGAATGTTTCTAAAAGAATTATGTTTTTATTATAAAATATGTAGCTCGTGAGAGCAGATTCATTCAGATCAATAATAATAAGTGTTTACAACAAAACTTTACTTAAAAAATTTATGTTCTTCTGAAAACAATTAAGTATTCTTTATTCTCTACCACAAACTCCAACAAAAGTTGTATATATAATTCAACACACGAGCAATAGAAATTAAACTTTGGATCAGTAATTTAGCTTATGTTTTTATTTTCAATCGCAAATCACAAAACAACTTTTCTAAAAATCGATCAAGTACTTTACTATGGTTTCATCTGTTTCGTTATATTTATGTATGTGACTATTATGTATGCTTCAACTGTTAATTACGAATATTAGTAGTTGTTACTTTTTTTTTATAATCAAGTGGTTATGAACTTGACTTCTATTGCTATTGAATGTAATAGATAAATTAATAAGACTGTTGTTTTTACCTACCATATAAACATTTGTCACAAATAAATCCAACTATTAAATGATTCAAAATATCAGAAACCTATATTACAATATATAAAATACCAACTCATGTCTATGTTTGTGTCCAAACAGGAACGCCTTCATATTATGCTATTTTTTATTTGGATAACTATTATTCCTATTGCCAAACATGTTTTAAAAAAAAAATCTACATAATATCTTAATTGTTAGATATGAATATTCTAATAAATTATAATATTTATAAATAACATTTAGTCTCTATTTAATTCATTAAATTATTTAAAATATAATAATATTTTATTATTAAAAGATACAAAACTATATATAAAAGCTAATAAAATTCAGTGTGGTATTATTTAGTCTTCTTTAATATTTTCTAAACGAGCGTCCCATTAACCACTATAGAATATGAAAACTAAGATATTCAAATATATATGGCCAGTAATAATAATTTAATTAATCCTAAAAATACAAAATTAATAACTACGATGAACTCCTAAACTACTATTAACTTAATAATATAAATATCCCTAGATTTTAATATATAGTTATGAAAACATGATTCATGACCAAATCACACATGTAAACATGTATCTTTATAATAATAACTGGATATTAATTTAGATATTGTAATTTAAATAATATCTATACTATTAGAAAATTTTATTAAGATTACCAATTTTTATTTGAAATAAAAAAGATAATTCACATAAAGAAAATAATGGTCATATTTTAAATATAAAATATTTATGACGATTTGTAGGTGTAAATGATATGATATTTATGTTGATTATATAAAATATTTATGATTATGCTTTATTCGCAAATTAATAGCAAAACAATGGGTAAGAGTCCGAATGGATAATTTAGGTATTATAAATATATATTTAAAATAAAATATAGAACTGAAAATATATATAACAAAACCAATCAGAAAATTTGGGTAGCTAAAATCACTAATTTTGAATCATACATGTCATACCAAACATATATTTTCCATACAAAATATAGAAACATAAAAACAAAAACAAATAAAAATTGTCGTATGCCCTCATTGCGGATTAAAATTTTAGAAAACTATATAATTTATTTGATACCAAAAATAAAATTGTTAACACAAACTTTTACATCCACAAATATACTTTGTCAAAAAAATAGAACTAAAAATCAGAAAACAAAAATTAAAACTTACCCAGGTTCTAGGGCGGATTAGAAAAAGATTATGTCAACATAACGAACTCCCGTTACTTTTCATATTGAACTCCCGTTTTAAGTCGGATTAGAAAAAACAAATTATATTTAAACACCAAAATAATTATGTGTCTCATATGACAAAAATTAAATATACAAATAATTATATCTAAACACAAAATAAACAAAAATTGTATTTTAAAATCTAGTTAGTTTAAATTTATAATGCCCATGTGTTACATTGTTTTATGCCCCCATAATCTCTGATTATTTGATACATGTTTAAAAAAAGAAAAATACATAAGTTCATACTCCCTCTGTCCCATTTTATAAGATGTTTAAAGATTTTTTTGTTTGTTTTATTTTAGTAGATGTTTTGTAAGTTTCTATGCAAAATTTAAATGCATTAAATATTTTGTGACCATTTATATCATATATATATTTTTATGATTGGTTGAATTATTTTAAATTAAAATATTTAATGATCTTTTATTTAAAAAAAATTCTTAATATACGCATTTTTTTACTAAAAAATCGTATAAAATGGGACATAGGGAGTATCATATAAATATAAGCCAAAAGCCCAATTTATTTTTCTTCTTACGTTGACAAATCCAAATATTTTGATAACTTATGTGTTGTTTGATTTTATAAGAGTTAATTGAATCCTTCAAATGATATAGAGTTAATCGAATCCTTCAAATGATATAGACGAAGAAAATCAAATAAAAAATATTTAAAGTGACGCACGGTAATATTTTGAACTTTATACCTATAAACTAGAAATATTAACATAAAAAACTTTCAAATTAGATCCTAAGTACGTGTCGTCAAATAATTAACAAAACTGTTTATTTTCCGTGGTTTTAAATTTATTTTTAATTAAAAATTAGTTTTCATTATTATTTTAAATAATAAATCTTTTATAAAAAAGAAATAAAAGTTTGTTCATCTTCTTCTCCTTCGTAAATCTTCGCCGAAAATAACTGGAATCTCGATTTTGAAATCCATCCTTACGCGACGACGAGGCTTTTGAAATCCAGAGCCGATGTTGGAATCGATTCTGAATTCGGTAATTCCTCTGCGACATCAACTGTTGGCTCGACTGATAAATCTGGTATTCACTTTCTTACTTTTCTCGTTAGAAAGATGCATATTAATATGACAAACAGAGAATTCATTATTCTTACATTATCGAAAACAAAATAGAACATATCATAAGATAGAGATACAACAAACATAAAGACAAATGCTTCGATACAATACCAACATCTACTTGAAAGACATTAAAGGATCAAACTCAAAACCGATAAAACAATCTTAACGGTTTCTTCTGCACTTAGTTGGACCAATAATCTTGACTAACCACTCTGATTTGTATGAAACAATGACTTGTGCTATTGCCAATCCAAGCAACACTCCCAACCCATACCCTATTGCCACTGCTTTCCAACTTAACACTTGTTCCTCTTCTTCGTCTTCTTCTTTAGGTTGTTGTGTAGGTGGTGCAGGAGTCCCAAAGCAACTTTCTTGGAGAGGAAAACCGCAAAGCCCTGCATTCCCTTCAAAAGAAGATTCAGGCTGCCCTGTAATCTGTGTTCCTTGTGGTATTTCACCCTTGAGTTGGTTGTGAGACACATTTATGAACGCCAAAAACGAGAGTGCTTTGAGTCCATTAGGAATTGTCCCAGAGAGTTGGTTTCTTGAGAGGTCTAGTGACTCAAGCTCCGTAAGGTTGGCCAAAGAAGAGGGAATATGGCCTGTGAAGGCGTTGTTTGATAAGCTGAGCGCAATCAATGACTTCAAGAGACCAATTGATTCAGGGATATGTCCTTCAATTCTGTTTCCAGAAAAATCAATGGCACTGTAAGATGTGAGGATTTTCTCTTGCTCCATGGACATACCTTTGTATCGCAAGTCTGCAAAATTAGTATAGGTATAGTCATATTGACCATAAGAAGTCTCAATGTGTTCCATATATAAACCCCCTTCTTCATTCATCGTGAGTGATGATGCTTTCCAATTGACAAAGTAACTTGGTGGCAAGCTTCCAGTAAAATTGTTATCAGCTATCTCAAGTATGCGCAACTCAGGAAACCCCAGAGGACCTTGATCAGAAGGAGATATAGAACCGGAGAATTTGTTTGAACGGAGGGTAAGAAGTCGCAAATTCGGTAAAGCCTTGAGCCAAAAAGGAAACATATCTTCGATTTTGTTGTTGTCAACACTTACAAACTCCAGAGATGAGCAATTCAGAAGAGACCTTGGAAGCTTCCCGGTTAGTTGATTGTAGCCAACATCAAGTGTCTGAAGTGAGGCACCAACATAGAACATATCCGGAAAACTTCCTTCCAAGTTGTTCTTCCGGAGACTTACAACCGTCAAGTTACTTAGACTACTCAGACATTCAGGAATTGGACCAGTTAAGTTGTTGTCAGATAGCGACAGATGCATGAGAGACATACAATTGCAGATTGATTGAGGGATGCCTGTGAATCTATTGTTCTCTGCATCCAATATGCTGATAGATAGTGGTAGAATAGGAATTGGTCCTTCAAAATTGTTTTCCGTAAGATCTAAATACTTCACCAATGAATTTACTAAAACTTCCGCCGAACCTTCGAAGCCGTTAAGCGAGTTATTTGAAATACTCACTATGCTCAGTCGTGGAAGGTTCCATAACCACTCGGGGACTTTCCCTTTGATTCTATTGTTGGATATGTCAATGAGCACCAAACTATGAAAGGTCTTTAACATGTTTGGGAACTCTTTGATGTCGCAGCCTGACAAGAGTAAGACCTCGAGGTTCAGTGAGATATCTGAATTTGACTTTAAACTGGCTGGAGATATACTATTACCGGAAAGATCAAGCCTCGTCAAAGATTTGAGAGAGGAGAAGAGGCTTAAGTCAATGTGCATGAGGTTTAGGAAAGTAAGGTCGAGGTGCATGAGATTGGTGAGCTTTGAGATAGGATCTAGGATTTTTCCTTCAAAATTGTTACGTCCAAGTTTAAGGATCTTGAGGCTAGATGAGGTAGAGGAGTTAGGAACTTCAACAGAACCGTTGAGATTGTTTCTGAGCAGATTAAGATGTGATAAGAAAGGCATGGTAAGGAGAGAAGAAGGAATGGTTCCAAAAAAGTGATTATCTTGAAGATTTATATGAGAGAGCTTGGTTAGATTTTGTACAAGTGGGAAATTATCAGTGAGCTTGTTTTGGTCAAGGTACAACTCGGTTAACATGGTTAAGTTACTAATTGTGGGAGGAACTTGACCGAAGAATCCATTAGAGGAAAGAGAAAAGATCTCTAATTTGTTGAGATTGCCAAATTCAGAAGGGAGATTGGAATTGAAGTTGTTGTAACCGAGATCAAGGTAACGGAGGTGGTGCAACTCAAAGAGGCTAATGTTGCGGTTCAGAGTTCCAGAGAAGTGATTATAGGAAAGCCTTAAAACTGTGAGTTTGCTTAGATTCCGCAGAAGTGGGAAACTACCAGTGAGCTGGTTATTGGAAAGGTCTAAACCGAAAAGCATGCTTAGGTTACTAAATGAGGAAGGAATTGGACCAAGGAAGCCATTAGAGTTAAGAGATAAAACCTCTAATCTGTTGAGATTTCCAAACTCGGAAGGGAGCGTAGAGGAGATGAGGTTGTTGTTACTGAGATCAAGGTAACGGAGCTGATGAAACCCGAAGAGGCTACTATTGGGCTTCAGAATTCCACTGAGGCAGGCCCTGAGTCGTAGCGCCGTGACCGCACCTGTCGAGTTATCGCACCATACTACATTAAAGGAGTCACTGTGGTTGCAATGGCGAGTATCAAACTCGTTCATGAACTCCGTTAGGGCTTGAATCTGGTGGGGATGACAAGCAACAAGACCAACAACAGGACTTTTATAAGTGAATAAGCTTGAAGCGGAGACACAACAAAGCAAGAGTACCAAGAGAAAATGCAAACGCATATACGATTCAGACATGGTCGTCATGAAAACTTAAGAAGAAGAATGAATTTGTTTTAAAAGAGTGAGAGAGAAGGATGGTATAAATAAAGATATTTGGTTTTGCATTGGAACTATTCATACACAACTTGACTTAGAAGAAGTTTTAAGTCTTTGAATTGGGAATAGGGAAAAGTATGAATAGTTGATGTCTATTCATACACGTTTGCTACTTTTTCTAACGTATAATTTGGATTGGAAACACATGAGTTTCAAATTTATCACATATGTGATATGTTCAAAGTTACAGAAATCAACTTATTAGCATAAAGACAGACACATTCTATATGTTTGTGGATTGGAGAAGTTTGTAGCCTTGCTTTGCAGAACAACTCTGCAGATTCTGGGGAAGCGAATATGAATCAGAACAAATTGAAAATGCAATTTATCCTTAGCAGCTTTATACTTCTTTTGAGACATGAACGAATAAGATATGCCTAAGTGCCAAGTTGATGTCTAACAGCCCACTCAAATCATGAAGTAAAATACACGTTAGTTAGTTTTTCTAACGTATAATTTGGATTGGAAACACATCAGTTTCAAATTTATCACATATGTTCAAAGCACAACTACGTCAAAAGCTACAAAAGAAGTAATTTATTATTGACAGATTTGTACAGTACCTACTTTAAATTTACATTACTAAAATTAAAATGAATAAATTAGGTAAACAATTTATTTATTTAAATAAACTTCAATTACTAAAGTTGCTATTAGAAATTAACAGAAAATAGCAGTAAAAAAAGTTATGAAAATTTAACACATTTTATAATCAAACACATCTTAAAAACATATTCATTTGGCAATCCCATAAATAAATGGAAGGATTACCATAATAACATTTATTTCTATGTTTATTAATAATTTGACTTAGTTTTATTTTTATTACTATATGATGTGTTGCGTTTTTGACGTTTTCTAATTCTCGTTTTCTGTACATAATCAAGTCTTTTTCGAGTGTTTTAGTCTTTTAGGAGTCATTTCAGGTGTAAAGGCATTACGGGACGGAATCCGGAGGCTTAGAGCGGAAAAACGGCAAAACCGAGCAAAAAAGAATAGGATCGATCGATCTCCTCCTTGGGATCGATCGATCCCCTTTGCCGTAAAACTTTGGACCGAGCTTTCATCGACGCCGACCGATCGATCTTCAAAAATAATGGGATCGATCGATCCTCCTAGCTGGATCGATCGATCCCCCCTGTACAATTAGTGTTAAAAACGTGTTTGTTACTATTTCACCTAATTTTCTTCTCTAAAAACGCCTAAACTCGTTTATAAGCAAGCAAGAACTTCATATGTAATATATCTACATATATAACTACTTGTCTATATACTTCTCTCTTTGATCTTGGTGATTTGTAAGCTTGGAAATCAAACCTTTGGATCTACATAATTGGAGAAGTTTTCTTAATCTCTTCTATTTTATGTTTTTGTTAATCATGTGTTCTTCATCATATCTCTGTATTTGTTCTGGAATTATGAGTGAGTAGTTTCTTAGTTAAGCTAAGGGTGTTAAGGGATTTCATGATTTAATGGTTTAGGATAGATTAAACGGGGATTTAATCGGTGGATTCTTCGTCTAGGGTGTTCTTATTGCTTGAATTGAATTGATCACTTAGTTCATGATCATGGGTTATCTAGCGCACGGGAGTGTTTGTCTAGATGCCGGAATTATCCTAGATGAGCAAAGCGTCCTTATCCAACGGGAGTTGATGTTAAGGCGTTCTTGTGAACTTATCAAATCGAACTAGAAAAGCATGCTTAGAACCTTTGAATTCAACGGGAGTTAGTATTCATAGTTTTAAGCATAGGGATTAATACTCTGGGAGGAGGTTAATCTATTATTAGGTTTGAGTTCTAGACGATTCTTAATGCAATCCCCTGTTTAAGATGCATTAACCGTTATTCGTGATTTCCCGCAACGTCACCCGAGGCTTAACGCTTTCTTAATTTGAATTTACACCGTTTTAGTTGTCGTCTTTAGTTTCGAAAACATAAAACCAAAAATCTGTCATTCGTCTTAGCTTTAATTTCATCCTGCATTCTCATAGCCGTAACATTGATCTCTGTGGATACGATCCTAAAGTGCTACAACCGACTACCGTTATGATTGCGGTATACTGTGCACTCTAGTTATTAATTGACTTGGTGAAACCACAGCTAAAATCACTATACTAACTTAATTTTATTCTTATTACCGAAAGTATCCTTATGGCTTTTGTTGAGAAAAACGCAATTACAAAACTGTCATTACTATTCATTTGTCATGTAGGCAAACGTTGATTTAACAAGTTTACCGTTCTTTGACGGTAGACTTGTTTGATTTTGGTCAACTCAAATTTTGGTCCGTAGATTTGTTTGATGGATGGTAGATTTGTTTGAAAGATGGTAGATTTGTTAAATCTTGGTAGACTTATTTTGGTAAACTTATTTTTACGACGCGGTAGATATATTTATTTTTGCTAGATATATTGTCTTTGATGGTAGATTTATTTATGAGTTGGTAGATTTTACGACCAAACCGTTGACTAACATTAAATGTTTGACTAACGTTAAATGTTTGACTTTTTTGGTAGATTTATTGACAATGGTGGTAGATTAATCTTACAAAACAGTAGACTTATTTTTTTGGTGGTAGAGTTAATCAGTGTGAATTATTCTTTCGTGACGAAAGATTTATTTCTTTGTCGGTAGATTTGTAATGGCAACATTAGATTTTTATTGGGTTGGTAGATTTATTTATAATGGCGGTAGATTTAAAATCGTGTAAAATCTTGGTGACTTCGTTTTGTAACGGTGACAGCTTTAATATTAGTGACGATATATTTAAAAAAATTTGGTAGATTTATTTGTTATGGTGGTAGATATAAAAATGTCTAACATCTCGTTGAATTCGTTTTGTTATGGTGGTAGATTTAATATTAATGACGGTAGATTTAAAATTATTTGGTAGATTTATTGTTAATGGCGGTAGATTTAGTAATTTTTTTGGTATTTACTTAGATAACCTTCAGTTGGTAGATTTATTATTTCGCGTTGAGGTAGACTTTTAATGACGGTAGATTTATCGACATTGTTTGGTGGTAGACATTTGATTTGTTCCAGAATGAGAAATGATGTTTTTGCCCTACACTAAATCTCATATCTACGAAAAAACCAGACACATAAATTTGCTAAGTATGAAAAAAAAATATTATTTGATGGTAGATTAAGATTTATTATAATGATGGTAGATTTATTTTGTTGCTTTTTTTTCTGGAGTTAACTTTTCATTTCATCTTAAATCACAAACTGAGACCTATTTTGTGTACATTATTTGGACCTTTGATTTAGTGCATTGGAGGTATAACGCCCCGACCGCCCCTACCTGTGGGCCCCATGCCCTCTCTCGGCCCGTGGGCCCCACCCTTGTCCGACGGCCGGTGCGTTAGTCCGGGAGGCTTGTAATACTTGTTTACTGACCCTGCAATCACCACGTGATCTTTCCCCGTGTTTTGTCCTCACTCACACGATACCGCGAATCACTTCCCGGTAGGTCACCCATCCTTAAATTGCTCCAGCTCAAGCACGCTTAACTCTGGAGTTCTCTCTGGACAAGTTCCCGAAAAGATAAGTGCACTTTGATGACATAGGTAGCCAAATCAATTCTTATAAGCCTCTCCGCATATACAAGAAATCGGGATGTTACAGGAGGTGTTTGTTCTTGAGCATAATGTAGGTAGTAGTTGATCTTTGATTTTAGTTGGGTTTAATTGTCTGCTCCAATTACTATTTGTTAGTGGTTCGAGATATCTTCCTCCTCGAGACAATGATGCATTATCACCTTACTTAATTGAACGTTTGTTTACAACCCTTGTCTTGGTACTTAGGACTTAAATGCTTTTATTTGTCAAAGATAAATATTTTTTTTTCTCATCCACTGTATACTTGTTTAAATTTTGTTTTCTTCTTTGATCGATAGAACAAGTTGGCATGCCGTCTGTAGTTATGCATTTGCAAGAGGTTGTGGTCGCTTATAAATGTAGTATTTTAACTCATCTTTATGATGAATTTACTACTCGCACAATGAATCCATATTTACTCAGACAATGCATGAGAAGACATTAAAATTGAATATAGATCAACCTCCATTTCCTTAGTATTTCAATTCCAGAGAGAAAAATTATATTTTTGAGATTCTAAAAGGCATGCAAAATGTTCCCTATCATCCTCTGCATGTGGTACATATACAAGCATGTTCAAGAACAAACATTTCTAATCTCACCCAAAAAAAAACATTTCTAATATCTCTTTTTCTCTAATTATATTCATATACAAGCATGTTCATTTATATCTCTGCATTTTGGATTCGTTAACGGAATTTGCAGACGCCAGTAATATCACCGGAGATGAAGCCACCTACCTGTCAGAGAAAAGAGATAATAAGTCAGTCATTAACAATAAATCTACCATTACTATCAGTCGTTAACAATAAGTCTAGCAAACAAATCTACCGTCATATAAAAACAAATCTACCGTCATATATATAAACAAACCTACCGTCATATATAAATAAATTTGCCGTCCTATATAAACAAACATACTGTCATATACAAACAAACCTACTGTCATATACAAACAAACCTATTGTCATATACAGACAAGCTTGACATTCAGTCCAATAGGCGTGTGATGGCAAGCTTTACTTTCCTTTGTTGGCAATATTCCTCTATATGTAATGGCTCTTCTTTGTCTTCCTCTTCTAGAAATAATCATCTCTAGCTATTTCAGAACGGGAGTGAAGCATAGACATGAATCTTATGGAATCATCATCCATCTCTGGCCAAAAACTTGCGAATCCCAACTGGTGTTGAATGATAATAACAAAAATGTTTCTGATTTCTTGTCCACATGAACATTTGTTGGAGAGCAAGCGTAGTCTTCTCGCCTCTGAAATTTCACTGGCTCCGCGTCTAGGGCTTCTCAAACGCAGGCTTGACACTATAATACACAAATCCAGAAGCTGAGTTTATGCACTCCAAGTGCTCGACGAAATTTCAGCCTTTTTTACAGAACGAATTTGTGGAAAATGGAGCATTCAAAAATAAAGCATATGATTTCAGGAGAGAAGAACCCCCAAAGTTTTGATTGAGATCCCATAGATCGACTAAAGCTCTGATACCATGTAGTAGAATCCATAACAACCTTATTTATGCTCATAAGAGAGCCTAACAAGATAAGAAACAAAGACATAAAATAAAATAGCTCATGAGCATTTTATTTGATGCAAGAAAATAAAGGAAAAGGGAGAAGCTTTAACTTGTAACCAAGATCAAATGGATTTTGTTGATATCATATAAATTGAAGAAGAAGAGTTGCTCAAAGAGGCAACTCTCAATGTTACAATAGAAGTTCTCCTAAGAAGAGTATTTATAATACTTGCTTCAACCCTAAACATATGGGCTACATTAGGCTTTTGTTACAAACATATGGGCTTGAATACAAGGATGATCTAATAATATCACTATGGCTAAACTTTGTGTAGATGTATTATTATATGAAAGTTTTCATGGGGAAATAAATCGTCGAAAGAATGCCTAATTGAACACAGTCATCAATGCTTTGTGACTTGCATTGTGGCACAAGCAGAGAGAGCTGTAGAACTCACTCGAGAAGCTTCAACATCTTTAATGGAGTGGCTAGTTGTTCCAGAAGATTCATGACTTTCTAACCCTTTCTTTACACATTTTGAACCAGCTGTTGTTGAAATTTTCCAAACTTCCTGCAGGAGACAAAGTTAAACAAAACAACATATATATAAACTTAATTTTTTTTTTCATGTCCATGCTAAATTGTTAGGTTATCTTTGACCTGTCGCCTTTGTGAGTCATGCTCTTTATCATTTTGTATATTGTCTCCGTCCAATGGATTTTGAGAGGGTAAATCTCCACCTACAAGATTTGCAAGTATTATCAAACGGATTTCAAACTCACACAAACAAGCGAGGATAGTTCATTTAAAAGACTAAAAACAAAGTCAAAACATCAACTCCAACTGATTCCTGAGGAGAATATTATTAGCATCCTTATGTGTGTCAATTTTGCAAATCCACTAACAAACGATGGAAAGAGAACAAGAAAGCAAAAACAATGCTGACATGAAAAAATTTCCTGGTATGGCTAAATATTGAAGTTGAAAAAGTGTGTGGTTACGGACTTAAGGCAAACTTTATATGGCTACATCAACCTTACTTCTTTACTAGTATTAGACCACGTACTTCGTACGGGAAAATATTAAAGAATAAAGTGTAAAAAAATAAACGTGTCACAATTAAACGATAAAGCAAGGACAATTAAAATCAAAACTAACACAGAAGATTCTCAATGGTTGAAAAAGCTCTCTCTGAAGAAGCTTGACTTCTTATCTCCCAATAGATTGATTGGGCCTAAGATATGGATTGGATTTGGGCCTGTAACAAGAAGACGATAACAATGCTGCATCTCAAACTCTCGCCACTTTCAGTGTCAATGGATGCTACAATAGTACCAGCATTAGCCACAATCAAGAATTTTGATGTCCATAAATGTTTGTACTGCTAAGATTACCTTCTGAATCTTCTGCTCTAAGTGACTCAAAGTCAAAAATTAGAGGTTAGCTCTCATGAGGTGAACTTTACCATCTTCATGGTAATGATGGGTTGTGACTGCAGAGAGGAGAAGAGGTTAGCTCTCATGAGGAAGATGCTGATGTGGCAGCAGTTGATTAGCTGCAAAAGGAAGATTGGATCTTTTTTATCATATAAACGCAAACGCAAAAATAGAAATTGTATTTGAAACAATAAGAGGCGATAGAATTCTACCACATATGATTAAAGATAAAAAAACTCTGAAATCTGGAAAAAACAGAGAGAAGGAGACGATTTACATTTTGATATTTATCATCGACGCCGTTCTCCCTCAAAATCTCGCCAAGCCATTGACCCGAAATTGATATTTCAGACGGATATCACAAAGGATGGATCGATGGAGAAGAAGATAGAGAGAGGGGGACTTGAAACATTTTGTAACTCATCGTTGATTCTCTGCATAAACGGTAGAATAAAAAGATTCAGAGAATCATCAATACCACAAAGAAAACTCAAAAGAATCGGACCCAAAAAAAAATCATCAGATCGGATAGAGAGCGTTGTTAACCTGTTGGAGAAGAGTTGAGGAAGAGAGAGAAGTAAATGGTGAGCATTGACGGCCATGAGAGAGAGAGGTTTAGAGAGAGAGAGATGATGAAGTTGATGAAAAAATAGAAATGATGAAGATGATCGATGGAGAAGAAGAGAAAGAAAGGGAGAGCAAATTTAGAGTTATAAAGGAAAGAAACTGCTTGAAATCGTGACATGATTGGGAGTTATAGAAAGATGAATTACAGTTATCGTGAATCTTATGATAGAGGAACTGATTCAGAAATCGTGGAATCGTGATTGTTTGGGATGAGAAAATTTAGGATTTTTAGAATAAGGGTTTTAAAGCTTTTTACTTTTTCCATTATTTTCTAGTTTTATTTTGCTTTTAATATTAATTTTTAAAAAAAACTTTGTTGCTTTGCCACATGTCAACATGTAATTGGTCATGTGACTTGTGTTTTAGTAGATAAAGATTTACTTATTTTTCTTTAATAATTTCTTAAACAAACAAAAAAAAAAGTATCAATTTAGGTATATCACATAATTCTTCTTTGTATACTCGCACATTTGCTAATAAAAATAATTAACAACCTATACCCAAGAAGACATTGCCTTGGAAATATTGTTCTTAACACTCTTTTCATTTTTGTGAAATTCAAATTCATATTAAACAAAAAAAAAAATAGTAATAATCACATTAACGGGAGTGTTACTAAAGACAGTTTTAGAAATAAACGTGGGCGAGATTTCTTATAATGGGCCTATAAAGAAAAAGCCCATAGATCCATTTTCTGAGTAAACCATATATATAACTATTGCTTTGAAAATTCGGGAAAAAAAAAAAAAAAAAAAAAATCAAAAACTGAGTCTCGGATCATCATCATCGCGCCAAAGGCTACTCTCTTCAGCAAGCAACGGAGAAGAGCGAGATCGTCTTCTTCAAGTCTGTTTCGGTTAGGTTAGTTCTCTGTTTCTGACTCTGAATCATCGTTGTTCCATGTGTTATCTGATGGATCTATTGATTCCCAGTGAATATTGATTCGAATTTCTTACTCGAACTTAGTAGATCTCCAATTTTCACGATGACTGATGTTGTTTGTGTAATTATATTTCGATTTGGAGCTCTTGATAATCGATTCCAGAGCTGTAGATGCAATTTCGATATGTTCACGATGATACTCTGATTCGAGATGTATAATCGATTTCAGTTTTGTCTTCCCAAGTTCGCTTGCTTCTGAGAGCTGTAATTGTAACTTGCTAGTTTGTATTGGCAGTATGTTTGTGTGAATCGGTGTAATAACAGTAAGTAAGATTCTAACTAAGGAAACACAAGTTTTGGTTTGATTCTGACTTATTGCTAATTGCTGCTGTGTTAGACTGATCCTGTTTTAAGGGCCAGAATAAGGAAGAAGCAGAGGTTAAGCAAGTTACCAATTCGGTTCCACGAGTTGTCAATCCCAGACCGACTGAGGCACCAAATCTGATTCAGCAACGTCTGATGGTGGAGCAACAACAAGTGACAGAGAGCTACAAGTCATGTGCCCGGCAGTTTTACACCCTACAGGAGATGATCAAGTTCATGACTGCCAACCATGACAGACGCGTCTCTTTCATTAGAGTTGGTTCCTGATTACAATGATGACCAGTTCTCCTCTTATTACAAGAGAAGCAAAAAAAGCATAACTATTTAAAAGATAAACAAGAATGAAATCGATTACTGAACATATCTTCTGTTCGTTACTTTGGTTCGGTTTGATGATCTCCGGTTTGGTTCTTGAATCCCATGAATTACTTAGTCGAAGAACCTGCGCCGCCACTTCCACCACCACTCCTCTGTAGAGCTCTTTTCTGTGATACCCTCAGATAATTTTCCGCATTTCTTCCTTTTAAGAGCTCCCGGAAAACATTTGTCACAGTTGTCTTTGGTAAACCGTGATTCCCCTTCATGTAATTGATCATCTCGGGAAGACTATAGAAATTCTCACAGCAGAATAAGTAGCTATCTCTCACTTTCTTCTGTTCCCTTGTCAGATTGAGACTTTGCTGATAACAATTTTTTTTTTTTTTTTTAAACTGTTGTTATATCAGTAATATATATGTAGGAATGAACCATGGAATATATCAGAGAGAATTACATACAATATGAAGATTGAATATATCTGAGAATTACAACAATATGAAGATATGTGCAAACCAAACAAGAGTTTGAATTATTATTACCTTGGACATAATTTCATTGTGACGTGATGATTTCTCTGCTTCTTTGTCGACGGCTTCAAACGATCTTTCAGATTCTTTTCTTGGTAGTCCCCGGATTTGAATCTCTACCTCGTCGTGGCGTCTCAGAGTTGTCGCCATAGATCTCTACAATACTCTGGTTGCACGATTTTAGGGTTTGAGAGAAGACCCTATTTCCCCCTTTTACTACTTCCAAGCCGAGAGCCCTGTTAAAGCTAATTTGGATTTGGGCTTTTATAGCCGAATTAAAAAAACCCATTAAAGCCTAATATATTTAAATTAAAGTTGTTTTTTTTTTTTTAATAGGCTAAAACGGATTATCACCTCGAATACCACTATGAGAAAACTTTTAACCATCACTACCCTAACTTAATAACAATACCCTTCTCTCTGACTGAAACGACGAAAATACCCTTGAGCTTTTTTAAATGAAATATCACCGCCATAATATATCATCAGTTGTACTAGTATCCCCTAGTATTACCCAGTATTACCCGAGTGTTACTCGAGTATTACTCGAGTATTACTCGAGTATTACCAGTTATACCACGCAGAGGGGATTCGAACCCTGGTCGCGCGCATGCGGGTGACGCGCGTGGAGCTCGCAACCATTGAGCTCCCGTGTTTTTCGTTGTTCTCTTACCGATTTAATTCTATTTAACATTTACAATCATTCATTAAGGGTAAAATCGAATTTTTACCAGAGAGGGAGATTTGTGATTAAAATCTGAGGATAGCGGTATATGAGGTGAGTACCCGGCTAAAACCTCCATAGGGCTGGGCGTTCGGATATTCGGATCGGGTATTTCGGTTTCGGATATTTCAGGTTTAGAGATTTAGGTATCGATCGGATATTTTTTTAAGATCCAAATTTTTTTGGATATGTTCGGATCCGGATCAGAAAGTATCCAAAAGTATTTAAAAATATCCACAATACCCGAAAAAACCCGAAGAACCCGAAATTCGAGACAAAACACAAAAACATGAATATTTATTTCAATAAAACCAATATATTTTCAAACCAAAAGTATCCAAAATACTCAAAAAATCCAGAAAAAAACAACCCATAATATCGAAAATATATCTAAAATACCACGAGTTTTCCCGATATAGTTTTACCAATTACTTGGAAAATTTACGAGCAAGTTAAAGTTTTCCTCCGGCGTCGTTCTTATCGGCGACTGGTCAATCCTTGCCGGAGCCGATGAGTCCACTGACTCTCCTGGATGCAGAACACACGTGGCATTTCACTCGCGCCATGCTTGACACTTGTCTCCAGTTGTGAGCGCGATAATTTTCTTCACCGCCTTAACAATATCCAACCTCTTCAATTTGGGCCTTTTGTGATATTGAGCCCAAGTCTACAAGCCCAAGGCCATTGTTTGTAATTGCAGCCTAGTTTGTTTGTGATTTAGGCATTTGTGTGCTTTGTTAGCCCACTTTTAGGTTAGCAGTTTATTTATTTATTATTATTATTTTTTTTTTTGAATCGCCGAGGTTCCGGACCCGTAGGCCCGTACATCTCCAGAGCGGGGTTCAAACTATGTTAAAATCACTTATTCGGAAGAGAACCCTCCTAACGGGAATCAAACCCATCGCCGGTAGGAGAGGCACATACCCACTCCTCTTTAACCACTAGGTCAACTCAACGTTGGTAGGTTAGCAGTTTATTAGATTGTTATCTTAGAACCAATTGTTCCCTCTCATTGACCAACTTATACTAGTTTAATCGATTAGCTAGTTAAACTAGTCTCGCATCCTACGGGACAGGACGTCCTTCGTATGAGTTAATCAAAGCTCAATTACTGAGCTATTTCACCCAGTAATGGGTTTAGTCTCTCTACTTTGAGAGCATTAGTTGTTACTCGTTACCATTCTATGGGTTATACGTTGTAGTTGTAAGGCACCCCAAGTTGTAATTCTCTGTATGATTTTCTTATTTAATGAAATGCAAATTGCCGACAAAACAAAAAAATCTCCGAGTTTTTTTAGCAATCCACGAAAAACGCTGACATATGGATTAACTCATCACTAGCTTTCCTTCTAATTAGAAATGAAAACCAAACTCATCAGTGCTATTATGACAATCATAAAAATTGTTGTTGATTTATGTGTAGTCACGTTCAATCATGAATTTTATGAGGTATTCTGTTAGCTCATGGCCCACTAAGTCTAGACGCCTGATCGCATGTGGAGTGCATAAACTTTGTACACTAGAGCTGTATGGCTCACACCATCTCTTGAATCCAACACAACACTAAACAAATAGAAAATTAACACAAAATATGTTTTTCAAAAATAAATAATTATAATGTAGCTTATGCGTTGGTACATGTAAACAACAAAAGTAATCACTTTTTTAAAACAAAAAATAAAAGCTTTCAGATTTTTTTGCCCATAAAAATATTGTTTCAAACTACAAATGTCAAATATATAGTCGGTTAGTTTTGTTCATATGGGTGATCACCCGGTGATGTAATGTTACTATATATTACTTTCGTTTAACTATAAATTATGATAAATAAATATATATATATATATATAGTAAAAGCGAAGTAAATTTTTGGAATAGAGCTTTCTCATTCACCCTAAACCGTAAAATTCGGTTATTATAATTTTTCGGTTCAAATTAAGTATTTTTAGATTTCGAAATTTGCCGTACCAATTATCAAATTTTGGGCTTTTAATCTTTTTTAGCTTTTGGGTCCATTTTCTCGAAAACCCTAGAGTTCATGTTGTTTGCGTAAATGTGTGTTTCGTTTCGGTGTGAAACCTAATCACCCAATGACTTAGTACCTCTATAAATATGAAAACATGTTTTAGAAAATTGGTAGCCGCGATACTCTCTCCCTTTAGCCCTAATCGCCTATTAGTTAGAGCTTCTTCTTCAACCTATGGTTTATTTGTTATGACGTTTGAGTTGATTGGTTTTCTGGATTTCCGAATTATGGTTTTGATTTTGATTTCTAGGCTTTGGGTTTGTGTTCATGATGAATGAGGAGGATTTAGTATATAAGCTATGCGATTGATTGCCAGCGAATATTACTCTATGACTTATCGATCGGATCTCAAATCGTTGCTCTTCCATCTCGACTTCGTTTCTGGTTTCAGAATGTGTGGTTTATTCAAAAAAAAAATTGCTTCGGACTTGAGATTCACGGAAAGTAAGTTTCTGCTACTGGAGATGCTTTAATACATCGAGCCGAAATAACCCGCTCTAGTTTTGAAAGACAAAGAAAGGGTTCCACGAGTGTTTGGACGGTAATCGATCTTGAGAGAAGGCCTAGATCGAAGAAAGTGGAGAGATTGAGATTGAGCTCCTTCGATTCTCTGGCAACGATACCCATTGAAACGGTAACCCTAAGATACTCGGAGTAACCTTAGTCCTTCACTGAGATGCTAGATTTATTGTAGGTGATAAATGTAATCACCGATCTCTTAAACCACCGGTTAAAGAATATGTAGGAATTGAGAAACATCTTTGGGAAATTCTCTGCACAAAAAATTCCGCGATTCCTTGTATTTGGATATCATATTGTGGCAATGATATAATTGAAGCAGAAGCAATTGAGGTAAAAGCCTGGTGAAAATCGTGGGGGTGAGACAAAAAAATGTGAATTTTTTTTAATTCTTTTCCTTTTCGGGTTGCTCTGAAACTTGAACACCGAAATAGTAGAGGCTGTATTTTTGGCCCACGTTTACGAGTGGCAAGTGTACGGGTAAGACTTACATGTTTCCTACATCAAACAAGGTTTGTGCATGGAGATGTGAAACAAGAAACTTATTACTTGGTCAACCTGGAACAGCAGACGAGAAGAAACTTTACCTTATCGATCTTGGGTTGGGTGAGTTTTTGTAATATGTTTACAAACAACCTGACACGTTGTATTTTTCACCTGTTTTTTCTCTGAAAGTTTTGTGAGATATTGGTAACGATTTTATTTTTTTATTGGTGTATGTTATCTTTCCTACTCTTTGTTTTGGGTATATTGATATGCTCAAATTAATACCCTAAATAGTACTAAAGCAGTTGCTGCAGTAAATCAGGGGTCGAACACTCCTGATTGTTGTAAATTTAGT
This sequence comes from Eutrema yunnanense, assembly GCA_002933935.1. Taxonomy (NCBI): domain Eukaryota; kingdom Viridiplantae; phylum Streptophyta; class Magnoliopsida; order Brassicales; family Brassicaceae; genus Eutrema; species Eutrema yunnanense. The sequence continues at coordinate 44,481 of PKML01056956.1, read as the reverse complement.
TGGAGGCAGATAGGTTCAGGGTATTTCTCAGGAAATCAATGAATGCAGCTAAACTAACTAATAGGATTCATATTAAGCACGGTTCTTGAACTCAAATCACTAAAATATAGCTAACCAACTCTCGTTGCGAAAACTATCTAAATCTAAATCCTAGGAATTCCAAATTTCTTTGCGAATCCTAAAGTCTAAATCAGCTTTAATATTAGGTTTGATATGTTCACAAATCAATTAAACCAAATCTCTTTGCGAATAATCAATTTGCTCACCTAAGGTTCTATCAGGTAATTAATCGCACTCTCGTGCCTAATCAATTATCCCAAGATCTAAGTTCTAGGTGATCAATCCAGAATTAGCTTTGAGAACAACCTATGGTGAAGAACTAATTCAGATGGTGAATCCTAACAGATTAATCAACCTAGCATTCAAAGAAATCCCTATGACGAACAAAGTATCAGACTTGCCTCCCTCAAAAGCTCTCTCTCAAATCCAGAATAAAATAAGCGTAGCCAACAAAGTGGCTGAAAATCCTAATTAAATAACCTAAACACGAATTGGGGTCTTCTTGCAAATATCAAAGTCTTCTGGGCACTTTTGCAATTCTTCAAGTCTTGGGAAAAAGTCGTGGCCCATGAATTCTCGATGAGTGTCGATCGATACCAGGGGGTATTGATCGATGCTTGTCACTCATATCATGCACTTAGTCATCAGACTTCAGTTTCGTTCCAGAATGCTCCATAAACTCCAATATCTCCAATAATACTCCAAATGTGCTAAAACCTGTAAAGGACTCTAAAAGACTCCAAAATACTATAAAGACTCTATAAAAAGGACTTATATCATGGCTTAAACAGGGTAAAAACCATGATATATCAAATCCCCCAGACTTAGCCTTTTGCTTGCCCTCAAGCAAATAGAAGACTAAACCAGAGAAAGAGGTTTGAAAACGTAGATACTCACCTGTTCACGAACCATTGCAGAGATCCTTTTCCCAAGTACCCAAATGTTACCTAACCAGCTTTCGATCTAACCACCATGTACTTCTCCGTAGACATTCGCAGCTTTCCCAGACTCCAGACATTATCCCACAGCATTGTTCAAGTAAAGCCATCCTCGCCAGTTTCATTGCTGCAGCCAATGTTCAAGAACCTTATATATTCTTTACCAGACAATATCATGACAAGGAACCACCCTTTTTCACACTTTTTGTATCAATTTCTCTCCCCAAACTTATTTCTTATTATGTTCTTTCTTTTCTTTTCAGCTTTGCATATACACATCAAGGTATGAGACGCGAGTATTGATGGTGTTTGCCACCAAATCCCCGGTTCTTCCCTCTAAATGTATCAAAGGATGTAGGCGAATAATGGCATCATAGGAAAATCCTAGCCTCGCTTCCAATCCTCTGTGTGATCATCCCCTTTTAAGTAGAATAATGGGATCGCTGGAAATTTTCCTAACCCTCTACTCAGAAGAAAATCATTTCAATCTTTTATGCTCTTATTTATCAACTTATAACAGGGGAGAGTGATACCATAACTCTAAACATATGGGTTCCTTTATCAGATATGAATGATGAATCAAGCTATAAAAACACTAACCACATTGATGAAGTGCAAAAATTTGGCTCAGGCTTCAGAAGAACTCTGCTGGAGACATGGATGTTTTCTAGTCAACTGGTCAGTCCTTGGATTTTTCATTAGTCGTTCTAGAGCTGGTCCTGTAACACTGTGCACTCAAAAACAAAATCAAATCAATAGGTTCAAGCACATGATCATCATCTCCAACAAGTTTTGACTCAATAAAACGTTTTTTTGACTCGATAAAACAACTGACTCTAAGAAAAACAAAAACAATGTCAGCAGACACCTCCCCCAGACTTGAACAACACTGTCCCCAGTGTTATCTAGCCTAGAGTAGGTAAAAGAAGACAAAAGAATAGAAGAAACGAAGAGAAACCAGAAGTTACCTTGCTGGAACATCGAGTATCGATCGACACACAGCCTGGTATCGATCGATACCAGGCTTAAATCGACTTGATGAACCGTATATTCGCGATCGGTGTCGATCGATACCAATGGGGTATCGATCGATACTAAGGCGATTTCGAGTCTGCTCCTTGTTTATCCTGACACAAACGCAAAACGAACGAAAATAAAAAGAAAAACGACTCAAAGACATACTCACCAGTGGGTTGCCTCCCACCAAGCGCTCGTTTATCGTCAATAGCTTGACTGTAACGCCATTCAGGATGTTGGTGCATCATCCAAAGGCATTATCTGCCCTGTTGGAATCTCGGCTTTCGCCCAATAGTGTTTCACTCTTTGTCCATTGACAGTGAACTCTTCGCCTTTGCGATTGATCAGCAATACAACACCATGTTGCCTGACCTCCTTGATTGTGAAGAGACCTGACCAACGAGAACGCAATTTACCAGGAAACAATTGCAAACGAGAGTTATACAGAAGTACCTGGTCGTTTGGCTCGAAGTGTTTGGAGATGATCTTCTTATCATGATAAGTCTTGGTTCTCTCCTTGTACAGCTTCGAGTTCTCATAAGCGTGGTGCCTGATCTCATCCAGCTCGTTCAGCTGAATCAATCTCCTCTCAGCAGCAGGTTTGATGTCGAAGTTCAGCAGCTTTGTCGCCCATGCAGCCTTGTGCTCAATCTCTACTGGAAGATGACATGCTTTCCCATACAGCAAGTGGAAATGTGTAGTGCCCAGCGGTGTCTTGAAAGCAGTCCTGTATGCCCATAGCGCATCATCCAACTTTGTAGACCAATCCTTCCTAGAAGCACTCACTGTCTTCTCCAAAATCTCCTTGATCTGCCTGTTGGAGACTTCGACTTGCCCACTTGTCTGAGGGTGATATGGAGTAGCTACACGATGGTTCACACCATACTTCTTCAACAACCTCTCGAAAACCTTGTTGATAAAGTGAGAGCCACCATCACTTATCACAATTCGAGGTACTCCAAAACGGGGAAAAATGATGGTCTTAAACAACTTAAGAACCACTACAGAGTCATTTTTCTCACTGGCTATCGCTTCCACCCATTTGGATACATAGTCCACAGCAACCAGGATGTAGTTTTTCTTGTGTGATGATGGAAAGGGACCCATAAAGTCGATGCCCCAACAATCGAAAACTTCAACCTCAAGGATGAAATTTTGTGGCATCTCATGTCTCTTACTGATCTTCCCTCTCCTTTGACAAGCATCGCGCTGTGAGACGAAAGTATGAGCATCCTTAAACATGGTAGGCCACCAGAAGCCTGCTTGAAGAGCCTTGGACACTGTCTTGAAAGTGGCAAAATGTCCAGCATAGTCGGATCCATGGCAATGAAACAAAACACCTGGGACCTCTGATTCAGCAACGCATCTCTTGTATATACCATCAGAACAATGCTTGTACAGGTAAGGTTCATCCCAAAAGAATCTCCTTATGTCACGCATGAACTTCTTCTTGTCATACTTCTTGAGGTGTCTTGGCTCTGCATCTGCAGCGAGGTAATTGGCAATATCAGCATACCATGGACTATCATAATCGGCTGCAGCGACGAGATGCTTTTCACCAGGATGATCAACAATGAAAACAGGCTTGGAATCGCCAGGGTATCGACTGATACCAGCAGGGTATCGATCGATACCGAAACCTGCAACTCGTGAAAATTGGTGATTCTCTGCGAGATTCATCTGAAACCCAGTTTCAGTGAAGTAAATGGCTTCCTCAGGTAGTTGATCATCAATAGGGATGTCTGTATCGATCCGCATTCGCGAGAGATGGTCAGTGACTCCGTTCTCTATGCCTCTATTATCCTTAACCTCGATGTCGAATCCTTGTAGCAAAAGAACCCAACGACAAAGACGAGGCTTGAGATCTTTGTTATTCATAAGATACTTGAGAGCAGCATGATCAGTATGAACAACCACCTTGCTCCCAATCAAGTAGGATCGGAATTTCTCAAAGGAGAAGACAACTGCAAGTAGTTCCTTCTCTGTGGTGCTGTAATTCCTCTGAGCATCATCCAAAGTCCTGCTGGCATAGTAAATGACGTGCAGCTTCTTATCTTTCCTCTGACCCAAAACCGACCCGATAGCAAAATCACTAGCATCGCACATGATCTCAAAAGGCAGAGTCCAATCAGGAGGTTGCACAACATGAGCACTCACCAAAGCCTTTTTGATCTCCTTAAAGGCTGCAAGACAATCAGGCGTGAAATCAAATTTGATCTCCTTGCACAGTAAAGCAGTGAGTGGGCGTGCTATCTTGGAGAAATCCTTGATAAACCTCCTGTAAAACCCAGCATGACCAAGGAAACTCCGAATATCCTTCACAGAAGTCGGTGGTTGGAGACTTGTCATGACCTGAATCTTGACTTTGTCAACTTCGATCCCAGCTTCAGAAACCTTGTGCCCAAGCACGATGCCATCTTGAACCATAAAGTGACACTTTTCCCAATTAAGGACCAAGTGTTTCTCTTCACACCTCTGGAGCACCTTAGACAAGTTAGCCAAACAGTCCTTGAATGATGATCCATATACTGAAAAATCATCCATGAACACCTCCATGAAATCTTCAATCATGTCTGTGAAGATAGACATCATGCACCTCTGAAAAGTGGCTGGAGCGTTACACAATCCAAATGGCATTCTCCTGTATGCGAATGTGCCATAGGGACAGGTGAAAGTGGTCTTTCCTTGGTCATCTGGATGAATAGGGATCTGGAAGAAACCTGAATATCCATCAAGGAAGCAGTAGTAGGGATGACTGGCCAACCTCTCCAACATCTGGTCAATGAATGGCAATGGGAAGTGATCTTTCCGTGTAGATGCATTCAACTTCCTGTAGTCAATGCACATTCGATGTCCAGTGATAGTCCTTGTAGGAATCATCTCATCCTTCTCATTCTTAACCACGGTTATCCCTCCTTTCTTAGGAACAACGTGCACTGGACTGACCCAGGAGCTATCTGAGATGGCATAGATAACTCCTGCATCCAAGAGTTTCATCACCTCTTTCTTAACCACTTCCTTCAGTTCAGGTTCGGATTCCGTCTCCTTTGATGCTCAATTGAAGCCTTTGACTCGTCCTCAAGATGAATCCTATGCATGCATAGGTCCGGTGATATACCTGAAATATCATCAAGAGACTAGCCAAGAGTTTTGCGATACTTGCGCAGCCTGCTCAGCAGTAAGGTAACCTCTGCGTTGTTCAAGGAAGCATTAATGATTACTGGGAACGTGGAATTAGGACCAAGAAAACCATACCTCAGATTCGCAGGAAGTGGTTTGAGTTCCACTTTAGGTGCTTTCTCCTCGCTCCAATCTCCAAGCCCAGCAGCTTGCTTAGTTCTTTCGGCCAAACCTCTTTCTGGCCGCAGGGTATCGACCGATACCAGATGGGTATCGATCGATACTGGCAGTGCTGAATCGAGCATCTTCCCGTATTCAGCAGCAACATCACTCGAATGGACTTCTGACTCGGCTGAACAGACCAATGCCCTCTCCAATGGGTCTTCAGGATGCATCTCCAGGAAGTATTCTTCAGCAATGTCACAGAAGGTATCAACGAAGAAAGTCTGTCCATCGATGGTTGGTCTCTTCATCATCTTCTCCATGTTAAAAGTCATGACCAACTCACCAATGTTAAGAGATATCTTCCCATTCCTGCAATCAATCAGAGCACCAGCTGTTGCTAGGAATGGCCGTCCCAAGATAAGAGGATCTTTGGGTTCCGAATCATACTCCAAGACGATGAAATCAGTTGGGATTAAGCAGTTCCCAATCTTAATCGGAACATCCTCGAGCAATCCTTCTGGAAGTCTAACTGAACGATCATCAAGTATCAGCGAGATCCTCGTAGAAGTGAAGTCTGTCATTCCCATTCTCTTAGCAACCGAGTATGGCATGAGGTTGACACTTGAGCCAAGGTCACAAAGAGAACGCTCAAACCTGTCAGTAAAGATTGTGCAATCCAAGGCAAAGCTCCCTGGATCTGGTAGTTTCGTTGGGATCCTGTTGGTTAGGATTGCACTGCACTCATTAGTGATCATATGTCAACCGTCTTCAAGGTTCACATTGCTGGACACCATCTTCTTGACATATCTCCTGAAAGCTGGAGAAGTTTTGATAGCATCGATGAAGGGAAGTTCAACAACCAGCTTGTCCAAAATTTCCTTGCATCTAGTGTCCTCTACCTCCTTCTTAGTCTTCCCAAGAGCTATGGGATAAGGTATCCTCGGTATGTAGACCCTCTCTGGTACCGCTTTAGGCTTCTCCTGCGTAACCTCAAGTACTGCATCGTTTTCAGGTTCGGTATCGATCGATACAGGGGGTATCGATCGATACACGGGATTTTGAATTTTCCCGTGTAAGAATTTTGACCGGTGTCGATCGATGCTGGGTAGTGTCGATCGATGCTCTGGCGATTTCAGTGTCCTCATCGTTAGACATCTCAAAATTCTCAGCAGGTTGGTGTACTCTTGCTCTTGAAGTGACCTCCTTACCACTTCTCAAGGTAATGGCATTGATGTGTGCCCTTGGGTTCTCTCCTTTTCCTGGAAGAAAACCTTCTTGTCTTCTTGAACCTTCTGAAGTCTGAGCTACCTGAGTTTCCAGCTTCTTCTGATGAATACTAATGGCATCGATCCTTCCACTTTGTACATGGCATCCATCTTACCATTGAAAGTCACTGTAATCTGCTGCTGTCCTTGAACGATCATTTCAAGCATGGCCTCAATCTTGTTCTCTGATGTTTTAGCAGTCACAAGCTCGTAAGAAGGACTTCCGTAGTTCCTGGTGTAACCGCTGTTTTGGGCAGGTTTCTGGTTGAATCCTCCTTGCTGGAAGTTGTTGTTGAAGCTCCGATTGTTGTTGAATTGGTTCCTCTGTCTCTGAAAACCAGAACCACCAATATAGTTGACATCTTCTGCTTCACCCTCGTTAAACACCTCAACATCTTCAGCAAAATAAACGACCTTTGTTGTCTTTCCCAGCAGAAGACTGTGCATCGAATCCAGCTGAGCCTTAACTTCAGTGATCTGCGACCCATCATGATTACCAGCCATCTTCTTGCGCTCGAAATCTGCACTCTTGGTGCTACTACTAGATGCAAAGTTCTCAATCAACACATAAGCATCTTCAGGATACCTGGTGTTGAAATTACCATTGCTTGATGCGTCCAAAGCCATCTGATACCTCCAATCTACTCCTCTGAAGAAGATACCCAGCAGCTGCACATCAGAGTATCCGTGATGTGGAAAATCCCTCTGATACGATATGAATCTCGTCCAAGCAGCCTTGAACGCCTCAGTAGGTCCTTGAGAAAAAGTGGAGATCTTATTCCTCAGATCGTGCATCATCATAGAAGTTAATCAGGAAGGCCTTCTTAGTGTCCTCCCAAGTAGTCAGCGATCCAGGAGGCAGCTGCCTCTGCCAGTAAGTCGCGTCTCCACCTAGAGAGTAGGGGAAAAGCTTGCAGAAGAGATAGTCGTAGGACACTCCATTGCTCTTTATGCTAGTGACCAAGTCCTCGAACTTCTCCACATGATTCATCGGATGTTCATGAGGAAGACCATGAAAGAGATGCTGTCCCACAAACGCAGGAGGACGAATCGCCGACCGATTGGCGAAAAACTGGTCTGGCCTGTTGTACTCACCAATCGTTCTTCCACGATTAACCACAGCATTCCTCGCGTTCCCAGCGACATTCTCAGCGACAAAAGGAGCAGGTGGAATGACTATCCCTTCTCCATCCAGACGTTGTCCTTGCTCATTGCACAACCGACCCTCTTGGTCTCTGTAAGCACCAGCTGCATCACGAACCAACTGATTGTTGTTCATCTTAGCTGATTTCTTTGCTTTCCTGTTTGTGCGTTCAACGAGTGCTAGCTGTTCCAGTGATAGATCAACTAGCGGGGTGTTCTTGTTGCTTCTGGTTTCTCGATTAGGCATGCACCTGAAAGCAGAAACAAAGAACGTAAGTAACTGAAATTGACGACGGGTATCGACCGATACTCAAGGGTATCGATCGATACTCAGGCTATTTAGACGAATTTCTTAGCTAAAATCTAATGGCGAATTGAGTCCCCGGCAATGGCGCCAAATTTGATATGCTCAAATTAATACCCTAAATAGTACTAAAGCAGTTACTGCAGTAAATCAGGGGTCGAACACAAGAACTCAAGATTTTACACAATAGATTGTATAGATTCGAAACGCGCTAAATCAAAAGATGTAATTGAAAACAAGTGTGCAATTAAGAGTGTTGTAAATTCAGTTGGAGGCAGATAGGCTCAGGGTATTTCTCAGGAAATCAATGAATGCAGCTAAACTAACTAATATGATTCAGATTAAGCACGGTTCTTGAATTCAAATCACTAAAATATAGCTAACCAACTCTCGTTGCGAAAACTATCTAAATCTAAATCCTAGGAATTCCAAATTTCTTTGCGAATCCTAAAGTCTAAATCAGCTTTAATATTAGGTTTGATATGTTCACAAATCAATTAAACCAAATCTCTTTGCGAATAATCAATTTGCTCACCTAAGGTTCTATCAGGTAATTAATCGCACTCTCGTGCCTAATCAATTATCCCAAGATCTAAGTTCTAGGTGATCAATCCAGAATTAGCTTTGAGAACAACCTATGGTGAAGAACTAATTCAGATGGTGAATCCTAACAGATTAATCAACCTAGCATTCAAAGAAATCCCTATGAGAAAACCCTAAACCTAACAGGTGATCTACTCAGACATCGAGATTGAATCAATAAACATGACTGAATAAATACTCAAATAAATAATAAGAAAGAGTAACAAAGGGTTCAAAATCTTCTCTCAGACGAACAAAGTATCAGACTTGTCTCCCTCAAAAGCTCTCTCTCAAATCCAGAATAAAATAAGCGTATCCAACAAAGTGGCTGAAAATCCTAATTAAATAACCTAAACACGAATTGGGGTCTTCTTGCAAATATCAAAGTCTTCTGGGCACTTTTGCAATTCTTCAAGTCTTGGGAAAAAGTCGCGGCCCATGAATTCTCGATGAGTGTCGATCGATACCAGGGGGGTATCGATCGATGCTTGTCGCTCAGATCGGACACTTAGTTATCAGACTTCAATTTCGCTCCAGAATGCTCCATAAACTCCAATATCTCCAATAATACTCCAAATGTGCTAAAACCTGTAAAGGACTCTAAAAGACTCCAAAATACTATAAAGACTCTATAAAAAGAACTTATATCATGGCTTAAACAGGGTAAAAATCATGATATATCATATATATATATATATATATATATATATCTATTTCGTATGCAGGGGAACATTAAGGTATGCAAGTTGTCTTGCACATTTTGGTCGTATTGGAAGTCGGGGGATGATCTGGAATCATTGGCTTATACATTAATATTTCTGATGCGGGGATGGTTGCCATGGCAACGGTACCAGGTGAGTTTCCTGTCTCTTTATTCAAAACCTAATACCATTGTTGTGCAATGATGTGAAGGTTTTGAATGACTGTGTGGAAGCAGAAGCATGGCTGCGAGAGAAGCAGCAGAAGCATGGCTGCGAGAGAAGCAGCAGAAGCATGTCTGCGAGAGAAGCATCAACATCAAGAGGCACTTCCCATGTACGCAACATCATCTTTCTGTTATGTTATGAATCCATCATATTTTCCTCTATTCATATCTTGGTATTTTTGTTGTTATTTGTTTGTTTATGTTTAGATTTTTTGTAGAGCTGGCCGAGATTTACAAGTGAGGTTTATGTGTAATCTTGGGTTTCTTATCGATCGGATCTCGAATTGTTTAAGCTGCTCCGATCTCGATTTGGTTTCTGGTGTGGTAGGGTATGGTTTATCCCAAAAATTATGCAGTTGGATATGCTTTAATACATCTCATGAATACGTTTGCAGACCTGATGGCGAGGAAGTATGTTCCTATTTTGTTTGGATCTTCATGTTTTAGGTTTGTTCATCTCAATTCAATTTTGTGCTGATATCGATGGTTATTAATTTAATCCAGTCCTGAGATGTGAGAATACTTACACCTAGATCTTGATCACAACATGTCGTTTCCATTCCACTGTAAGACTTTTGTATACTATCATCCCATAAGTGATTTTAAATTTTTGTTGTGACACTTTTTTTATTCAAAGTAATGTTGATGGATTGCAGAGCGGACCTGCATATATGAGTTGCGCTCGGTGGTACCAAACTCTCATTATCACAAAAAGGTGTTGTTATTAGTTTCAAAGACTCTATTTTCTTAAAAAGTCCATCTCTTTTGAAACTATAAAACCTATTTGATATGTTTATGTGGATTGTAAAATACGCAAAGAAGAAAGATTTGACACCTCTCATTGTTGTTCATAAAAGACGCATGGATTATGTGTATTTTCTAGCTTGATTTTTTTTTTCTTTAGTTTTTTTTTTATCCAAACTCACGCTATGAGATTATCTTAAAGTCTCATCATTCAAGATCCGACACAAACTTTTATGTGGGCATTTAAGGATAAATTCTCTTGTAATTTTCTTAAAATCTTACATAATTGTTTTTACAAATCCTCTTGACAAGTTTGATATATAGTGTCTAATGATAAATTTTTCGGGGGGACTTGATAATTAAATCTCATGGGAATGTTGAAGTGAAAATAGCGGGAAGAAAAATGTATGGGTGACAAGGAACATAAATTTGTTAAAGATAATGTCTACAAAGTAGAAGAATGTGAAAAAACTGAAGATATGAAGAAAGCGAAGTTAGAGAAGAATAAGAAAACCGGAAGAAGAGGAATAAGAAGAAAACCAGAAGATATGAAGAAAGCGAATTAGAAGAAGAATAAGAAAATCAGAAGATGATGTAGAAGAAGAAAACAGAAAGAAGAGGAATTAGAAGTCGGAAAAGTTAAAGAGTATTTGTGTATACTCTCAATGAACAAAGGATCTCAGCAAAAAGTAAGAACACGTATATCTTCACTCAATTTCAAAAGTTCAGCTAGATTTCTAATTAGCAAAAGGCAAATCCGATAAATAGGAGTTTGGGCTATGATCATCACGCCCATATGCAAAATTGTTTTTGAACATAATCAAACTAATAAGCTATTGACTTCTTCGACCAAATTACATCAGGCAAAAAAATGCGAAGAAAAACACTTACCGCATCACCAAAAAATGTTTTGTCGCCAATCTCTTTGACTGCCGCTTCCCAATCGAACTTCAAACAAAATCAAAACAAACCCTTCCGAAACGAAATCCTATCTGCCCGCGCAAGAATATACACAAATACACATTTACCAAAAACAACATTTATATGTTTTCATCTAATTGTAGCACATAGTTTTTTCATCAAAAACACATATGATGAGTTATGTTGATTGCAACTTTTGTTGAGCAAAGGAAATAATATAATCAAGGGGTCTTCTATCATTTGGTATACGAAACAAGACATGACATAGAACATAACTTATATTTGTTTTAAAATAATTTGTTTTGTTCGGTTTATTATCAATTCTTCAAGTCGATGAAAAAAAAATAAGGAAATGAAGAAGAAGAAAAACAGAAAGATAAAGAAAATGAAGAAGAGCAAGAAGAAGATAAAGCAAAAGAAGTAAAAGATGACGAAAAACCTGAATAATAGGATGTCGAGAAGGCGAAGGTGATGAAAAAGGATAAGAAAGAAGAAGATGAAGAAAAAATGAAAGAAAGAAAAAATAAAAAGAAAAAGAAGTCGGGGAAGATGGAGACGATGAAATTAAAACAAGTCGGAGAAGACGAAGACGAAGACGATGAAAAAGAGAACAAATAATACTAAGATGTTGAAGAAGAATAAGGAAAAGAGGAGGAAAAACCATATTTTAGGATTTTGTTTTTTATAAATATTATTAATCGGAGGTAACACATATAGGATAACATTTTATTTATATATGATACTATAATGTAGTTGATATGATAATTATATTTTTGCTGTAATTTTGTTTTTAAATTTAGATATACAATTTAAATAAGTGGTTTCATGCACGGAAAATACAAGGAAATAGTGGTTGAAATGATGAAGCTGTTTTGACGGCGAAAAAAATGTGTGATTGATATGGAGAGAGAGAGAGAGAGAGAGAGCGGTGTAGTTTTTTTGGTAATGGTAGTTTTACTTCTTTTGTATATATATTCTATTTTTTAATTCTAATGTAAGCCTCTTAATCAGCCATAATTGATATACTCGATATTAACCATATCTATGTATGAACAAATAAATTTTAGATATATTGAATTCGACAATACTGAACCGGTTCCAAACCATGTTTGAAATGCTTGAGGAAAATTATAGAACCTACAAGAAAACAATGGTTGAAGCAATGAAGATGTTTCGGCGTCGAAGAAATGTGTGATTGTTATGAAGAAGGAGAAGGAAGAGATGGGGAAGATGTTTGAAGGTAAATTAAGAAAACAAAAGAGAGAAAGAGAAGTAGAAGGAGACAAGACTAAACCCATCTATTGTGGAATTTATCTTTCATGGTGAAGAAGAAGAGGAAGAAGAACATGCTTGAGATTATCGAGGAAGAACCAAGAGATATCTAAGTTAGGAATCTAGAGGGATAGAGAGAGAGAGAGTAATGGAAACCGAAAATGGAAGATTTTGATTCAAAGTTGAATATGGCGAGGAAGAAGACGAAGATGAGATGAAGAAACACGGAAGAATAAGAAGTCGGAGAATATGAAGATGATGAAGAAGAGGGCGAATAAAAGTCGGACAAAGAAAAATCTGGAACAAGAAGAGGACGAAGAAAAACCGGAAGAAGAAAATGAAGACAAACCTTAAGAAAAAAGAGGAAGAAGAAGCCATAGAAGTTAAAAACAATAAGGAAGAAGAAGAAGAAGACGATGAAGAAGAAGAAGAAGAAGACGATGAAGACGACGAATAAGGAAAATGATGTAGAAGAGGGAGAACAAAATGACGAAAAGTAAACCGGAAGAGTGAGAGAGTGAAAAAAATGGAATTCATAGAAGCCAAAGATGATGAAAAATAAGAGGAAGAAGACGAAGACTAAGATGATGAAGAAAAAGTCGGAAAAGACGAGGAAGATGACAAAGACAAAGACAAAGAAAAAGAAAAACCATAAGTAGAATAAGAAGGCGGATGAGACCAAGAAGACGTTGAAGAAGAAGACGGAGGAGAAAGTTAAGGATTTAGAGAAGAACAAGGGGAAGAAGGGGTCGAAGAAGACGAAGGTGATGAAGAAGAAGAAGAAGAAGGGACGAAGAAGAAGAAGAAGGGACGAAGAACGAAGATGATGAAGAAGGAAAACTGGAAGAGATAGACGAAAACAAACAGAAAGAGAAAGAAGAAGAAGAATTGTTGGAGAAGACAAAGATGATAAAGAAAAAGAAGTAGAAGTCAAAAACGATTAAGAAGAAGAAGAAAAATAAATCAAAGACGATAAAAAGAAGAAGGAAAAGACGAGGAATAACCGATTAGAGCGAGAGACACTTACGACAAAATGGAGAGAGAGTTCTAGCGATGGAAAGATAAAAAAAGAATTGTTTTACATACAATGTGTGAGTGAATGAAACATTATTCAATATATTCTCGAGCTCTATGATAGTCATTGATTTATTTCATATTTTTTTATGAATAATATTGGTTGTTATTTCTTTTATTTCTTTTTTTTGTTGGATTGATCGTAAATATAACATTGTTGTTATATTTGTGTTTGGTTTTTTATTGGTAACAAAGTTCATAACTTAATGATGTAATTAGTTTATAAAACCTATCTGTCCGCGCAACCTACCTAGTTCATCTATATATGAGGTTGGAATATCAATGAGGTTGGAATATCGATGGCATATCCGAGTACAATATCTTAAATTTCCTCCAAAAATGACAATGACCGCAAATTCCTATAGAACACAAATAGGAAATATATATCGCAAATAACATAAGCATAAAAATTGCAATATTAAAATAAAAACGAAAATTAAAATAAACTAAGCATAAAAAATTAAAATAAAAACGAAAATTAAAATAACATAAGCAGACTAGTATAATGGGCGGTTAAACCAACCACTTATAAATTATAAACATAAATGAAATTATAAACAAAATAAGATTTTATAAACTTACTTATGGAGATTGTAACAATGTAAAGAGATTACATGATTTAGAGAGAATATGGTAGAGATGGAGAATGAAGAGAGAGATGAAAATGGAAAAATGAAAGCTTGCAGATTACAACTACACACACTCCATTATATAGGGTTTTTACAAAAGCAAATGAGATTAAAGTAATAATAATACATTAACTAGTGGCACAATTTGGTGAAGTCCACTCACAAAACTTGTCGGCATAATTGATGGTGAATGAGCAAGTCATCACAGCTATAGGAAACTCCACTTGTTGATAGTTAAAAGTTTCGTTTCTTTGATGTGCCGTTTTGTCGGAATTAGTCGTAGTAGATCGTATCAAAAGATTCGTAGGTATCACAAAGATTCGTAACAATGACTCCATCGAGATTTGTATTATTCTGATGGCGTGAAGTCACACCTCACCACTGTTTCCGAATATTTCTTCATCAATATCCGGGATATTAGAACCTGATCAACTTCCCGAGGCCTGAGAAATAGAGTCTGAGATTGAAGACATAAATTGTAAGAAGATTACCTTAATTTTTTCTTCGGATTTAACTGCTTCTAGCATTGATAACATCTTTGATTTTTGGGCCAAGAAAAAGGTTGTTTCTGGTGTTTGGTTTGGGCTATGGACGAGTTTGAATTTTTGATTTTTATCCAGTCTTGTATATTGGACGGATAAAGGTTTGAAGGGATCTTGAATTTACCCCACTATTTTACTATGAACTTTCTTCTGATGATTGGAATTGGATCTGGGGAAAACTCGAGAGTCCAAGAAAAGACACAAGGAAAATGAAATTTAGAATGGAAGAGGACTAATGTAGGAAATTTATTTTCATTTTCTGATGGAATAAAATTTGTTTTGAAGATTTGGAAAGATTTTTGTATGTTAGGCTTGAAAATTTCAGTGACAGAACCAAAATAGTTCCACCACGGTATGAACCAATATGGAGATTTGGATAGATTACAAGTGGTATCAAAAAAGATTAACCACGTGTGTTTGTGTTTCGGAGATTGGATCAAGAAGGAATTATACCAAGTCTGACAATAGTCCCAATAATTGAAATGGATATTGAAACATGGGAGATTTTTCAGATCATGTGGGAAATTTAGACTTTCATTAAGATCATATTCCCAATCGCTTGGAGCAATGATCTTATGAATTTTAAAAGTGGAATAAGCAGGGTCAATGTAATTTTCATTGAGATAAAAATGTTTGAAGGACACTGATTATGTTATTTCCAAAATCGTTTGAAAGAATAACACAGTTTTATCTGTATTATGAGGTTTGAAAAATCTGTTTTTACTAAAATATTTTTCGATTGTTATAAACGGGTCATTGTTGACCAAATTCCTTTTTCAATATTTATAATGTTTTGATAAATAGGTTTTTCAAAATTTTCTGAGGGCGAAGTTTGTGAAAATTCCTTCAAAATAATTTGAGAATTATTCGAAGGTTTTGAAATCATTTTTGAAGGGACCTCGGAAATTTTTGAAATTATTTTTGAAGGTTTGGTTTTCTTTTGAAATTATTTTTGAAGGGACCTCAGAATTTTTTTAAACAGTTTGGAAAGAGGGTTTTTAGAAGGACCACCCTCTTGTTTTGACAAACTTAGCTCGAAGGCTTTTTGTAGTAGTAGAATTTGATCCATGATTTTTTCTGGAGATTGAAGAGAGTTTGATTTTTTTTTTTTTTTCACGTTCCTTTTTTGTAACTGAGATCCAAGGTTCTGTTTTTATATGTGGGGATGTGTTTGGGGTAAAGGTTTTTTCTGGGATTGTTTCCAGGGTTATGCCTTTGCCTTTATCAATCTTCTTCGGAGGCATCGTACCTGTTTTGAAGGAATTTTCTTCTCAAGAAATCTGGAACAGAGTTTGAATCTTCTTTAATATATTCTATATCAAAATCAAAGATACTTAGAATTGCTTGCCATCGAGCAAAAATCTGTTTTGAAACAAGGTTTTTAACATCTTTTTGTAAAACGTCTTTAGCACTTTTGCAGTCAATTCGTAAAAGAAATTTTTTATTCAAAAGATCACTTTGAAATTTTTGGATACAAAATACTATACTTAAAATTTCTTTTTTAATAGTAGAGTAGTTCCTTTGGATATCATTCCAATGTGAAGTCGTAAATTGGACTATACTCTCTCGACCATCTACATTCTTTTGTTTAAGAATACCCCATATCCTACATCTGACGCATATGTTTCTACGACCTTTTTAAAATCTGGATATGCTATGTGAAGACAAGGGATTTCTAGGACCTGTTTTTTTTAATTTTTTTGTACTAATGCAGTATGCTCTTTTGTCCAAGGAACCGGATTTTTCTTTAGACGACTATGCAATGGTTTTGCTATCCTATTTATATTGGGACAAAAATCTAAAACATAATTAAGACTTCCAAGAAACCTTTCTAATTGGGTTTTATCTAAAATTTTATCGGAAAATTTATTTGCAAATTCCAAAGATCTTTCTATTGGTGTTATCATACCTTGCGATATGTAATGGCCTAGAAATCTGATCTTTGTTTGAAATAAAGACATCTTTGTTTTTGAAACGACAAGAACATTTTTTCTTGTAACATAATAAAATATTTTTAGATGTTTGAAATGTTCATCAAGAGAATTCGAAAATATCAAAATATCATCAATATAGACAATGCAAAATTTTGAATATTCAGAAAATATGTCATTCATGATTCGTTGAAATTCTGAAGGTGCATTTTTCAAGCCAAACGACATTAGATTCCATTGGTATTGATCAAACGGGACTGTAAATGCTGTTTTATAACGATCGGTTTCAGATATTTGAATTTGCCAAAATCCTGATTTAAGATCAAATTTTGAAAATATGTGGGTAGAATAAAGCCTTTGAAGTAAATCTTTTTTATTCGGTATTGGATATCTAATCCATTTTAATGCAATGTTTAAGGGTTTGTAATTGATTACTAACCTAGGAGTGCCTCTCTCTTTTTCAGAATTTTTATTTACATAAAAAGCAGCACATGACCAATGTGATCTTGATTTTGAAATTAGGCATTTGTTTAGAAGATGTGAAATTTCTTTTCTACAATGTTTTTCTAATTCAGAGTTCATTTGTATAGGACGAGCCTTAGTGGGAATTTATCTTTCATTGAAATTTCTCTCGTATGGCAAATCAACAATATGTTGTTTGCGATTCCAAAAGGCTGTCGGTAAATCTGAACATATTTCTTTTTCAAATAGTTTATTTAGATTTGAATTTTTTTATTTTATCTGTTTAGTATCCAAAGCCTCTTTTGTTTTTTTTGTAGTAAAAACTCTGATTTTAAATTTTCCAAGTGGAACATTTTACTATGTATTAAAGAATTTAAGAAATTTTCTTGTATATAACAAGCTTTGATTAAATTTAGGATTCTCTTTTTTGGTGTTTCAAGAAATTGGAAAGATAAATTTTTTTTTATTTTGGTTTTTGAAAGAAATTGAATCATCCATGACTTTGTATGGTGTGATTAAATTTATGAAGGGGGTCCCTAAAATAACATTTTGGTATATGTCATATGTGAGGACAAATACAGTGTTGATGAAAATATTTTCTTTTAAAACTGAAGCTTCTGCTTTAGATTTTATGCGAAGTTTAGAATTATTTACAGCATATAATTTTTCTCGTGTTTCTAGATGAAAACATTTTGGGACAAGCCCAAACTTGATACAATTAAGATCGGCGCCTGTATCAAACAGATCGATCGTATCAATTTTGTAATTTTCAGAGAAAACAAGTGTGACTCTTATTTTATACTTTCGGGAAGTGATTTCTCTTAGGACACAAAGGAAATCATTAGGGGCGGAGTCTAGAGATTGTATTTGTTCCTTTAGATCGAGGTCATCTTCTATGTTATTTAGGTCATCATTGTCTTGTTCCTTAGAACTAGAATCATGATTCCCTTTGATAGAAGATATGATTGAGTGTAAATACTCCGAATCTCTTTTTTTGTTTTTCTTTAAGGGTTTTGAGATCGTTTTTCAATTCTTTGATTTCTATCCTAAGATATTGTATCGTTTTTTAGAACTATCTTTCTTTCTTTTGTTAAGAATGGTGGTTAGGTCATAAGTTGATTTGGAAGATGTTGGACCATGAGATTTTAACGGGTTTTAAGAGGGTTTTACCTCTTTTTCGTTAAGGAAGAGAGGATTGTTTCTAGGAATTTTTGTTTTATTTGAGGATTTGAAATGGAGTCTAGGATTTCAAGCTGGAATTCTTGATCATTTTTTAAGAACGTTTATCTTCTTTTTATCAGAATCTGTGCCATATGATGAGTTTTTCAGTTCATCAACTTGGAAGGCTTTTTCAAAGTATAGTGATGAATCAAAATCATAAGATGATGATGAATAATCAAGCAAGAGATTTGAAATTTTACTTGAAAGTTCTTCTCCAAGGCCGAGTTCTTGGATTTTTCTGTTAAAGCGACATAATTTCGAAGTGTGACCCTTTTTATTACATTTGAAGCACGTGGGATTTTTATAGAATGGTTTGTTAGTTGGGGTTTCTTTCGGAGTATACTTCTTGGAGTATGATTTTTCCCGAGGCTTTTGCCAGGAATTTTCGCGAGGTTTATGGTTTTTATAGTTTCTAGAGTATTTTCTAGGTTTATTCTTAGAGTAGTAAGAATTACTGCAATCTCCTAAGCATAATTTATTACTTTTTTTAGGGTCAATTTCGAATTGTTTACAAAAGGAGCCTAATTCTAAGATGTTTCTGGATTTTTAGATCTTGACAGATCTTGAGACATTCTTGTTAAACAATACTGATCAACTCTCCATATGTGAAATCATCATAATCAATTATTTGGGTTCCCGTGGAATCTCTAATTTTATTTCTAACCTTTTCTCCTAGAAGGGTTGGGAGTCCTGCGAGGAATTTTTCTTTCCAGAAAGGTTGGTTTGAATCTTGACGGAGTAAAATTCTAGTAAGAAAAGTGTTTTTGTACCATTGAAAATCGCTAAGTCTTTTGCATTTAAGATTGAAAGGAGTTCAACTTTCTTATCTCTAAGTACGGAAGGATCTCCTATAAAATGTAAGGTTACGTGTATGACTAAAGTAGCAACAGCATCTTGTTGAGGATTTCCAAAATTATTTAAGAGAGGCACATCATCCTCATCCGTTTTAATGGCATCTAGGATTTCTGAACGTTGTTGGATGTTTAGGTAGTTATCCCACCATCCTTTAAGCTGCCCCGAAAACCCATATATTAGAAGTTCAACCACGGTTTTATCCTCATTTCCTATTTGCGTTCTATAGGCATTTGCAGCCATCATCATTTTTTGGAGGAAATTTAAGATATTGTACTCGGATATGCCATCGATATTCCAGTCATAGACTAAAGATGAATTGAACCTAGATTGTTCTACTGGTTGGATTTGACCTAGATCAAGAGGATAGATTAATCGATGTTCTTGATGGTTTTCCCAATCAAGACGATTTATCTCCGGGATCTAATTTTGTTCAGAGGTTCGTTAACATAGGAATCATTAGCTAGAGTATTTATTTGGACTTTAGAAGTATGAGTATCAGGAATATCAGATTCGTGAGGTGTACTACTTTCTCCTATGCCTACTCTACTTAGTTGGCTTTGGAGAGCACAAATGAATTCTTTGTTCGTATCTTGGTAGGTTTTGACACTAGAACTAGAAATTTGGAAAGGTTTGAACATGAGATTTTTGCTTTTCTTTTCAGAAGGAGAATCTTTTGGAGAAGTGGTTTGATTTTGAATCAATTTTTTAATTCTATCAAGTTGTTTGCTTATCGGGCCAAGATTTGTGTTTGAAAAATTGTTTGGACGATGATATTTTTGACATTAGTCTTATCATCATCTTGGGGGCGTTTAAAAGGAATTGCTTCAATTGGTGTACCTATCCATTCGAGCTTTATTCCTTGTGGAGGAGGATGGTTTGAACGAATAATTTTTTCCATTTGCAAGTGTTCCCCATTTAGGGGTTTTGTTACGATTGGTAATATGATTTGCAGTTTTGGAAAAGGAAAACAAATTTTATTTTTGAAAGCATAATCTTCGAACCAATTGAAAAACACAATTTGTATTTTATGTTCATAGAGATAGTTGTAAAATTCTTCTTGGATTTCGTTCCTATTAATTAAAAAGTTTATAAAAAACAAAAGTCTTTTTCTGTTGTTATTCTTTTCACAACCATCCTATATCATGGCCTAAAAGGGGTAAAAACCATGATATATCACTCCTGAATATTCTTTCCACAAAAATATTCAGGAGTGATATATCATGGTTTCTACCGTATTTGGGATCCAGGAATAATAATTGTGGAAAGACATGTTTTAGAGGATGGTTGCAGGAAACTTGACAAAATGATTGTTTTCACTTCGCCGGAATTATCAAATATTTTGATTTCAACGAGGAGACAAGTTTCAGATTCATCACCAACGACATTTAGTTAAAGGTTTTCGATATATCGAATCGGGAGAACAACAAAGTCAAAATATTTCAAAAAGGCGCTGATACGGAAGCGTTGGTATCAGATTGTCGAAGTTCCGGAACTATTACCGAAAGCATCGAATTTTTTAATGCAGTGTGCAATTCAAAAGTATAGCCAAAAGATGCTACCGACGCACATATTTCGCATCAGATTAAGATCAAATACGGAGAAGGAAATAACGGATTTTCATGATTCGTTAGCGAGTAAGACTTGTCTACGGAAAGCATCGTCAAAATCACTTCTTTTGTTGTATTTTTTTCACTATATGACGCATAAATCTGCTTATGTAATAATTTGTTTTCTGAAAGTTCTGTAAGATTTTTTAATCCCAATTTGAAATCAATGAATTTGTTTGCCGTAAAAAAAAAAGCATGTTTGGAGCATAATTGGAGATATTTGAGCTTTTACGAGCATTCTGGAGCGAAATGGAATTGAAGCGACTAAGTACCCGATTTGAAGTCAAGAGCATCGATCGATACCCCCTGGTATCGATCGACACCCATCGAAGCAGATACGAGTCACGACTTTCACAAGTCTTGAAGAATTGCAGAACTGCCCCAGAAGTCTTTAATTATTACAATAAGCCCCAAAACATGTTTTAGCTTTATAATTAGGTTTTTCAGCCACTTTGATGGCTAGACATTCATTACTCTTGATTCTACTTTGGTTTTTGGAGAGACAACTCTGAACTCCTGTTTACTATTGATTTCTTTGATGATCTATTCAATCATGTTGTTTTCAATCTCCATGTCTGAGTAGATCCACTGTAGGTTCAAGGTTCTCATAAGGGTTTTCTCTGAATGTTAGGTTGATTAGTTTATTAGGATTTACCATCTGAATTAGTTCTTCGCTTTAGGTTGTGTTCAAAGCTTGTTCTAGATTAGCGACCTAAAACTTAGATCTTAGGATAATTGATTAGGCGCAAGAGTGCGATTAATTGCCTGATAGAACCTAAGGTGAGCAAAATAATTATTCGCAAAGAGATTTGGTTTAGTTGTTTTGTGAACAAATCAAACTTGATTTAAAAGTTGATTTAGACTTTAGGATTCGCAAAGAGATTTGGAATTCCTAGGATTTAGATTTAGATAGTTTTCGCAACGAGAGTTGGTTAGCTATACCTTAGTGATTTGAGTTCAAGAACCGCGGTAAATCTGAATCCTGCTAGTTAATTTATCTGCATTCATTGATTTCCTGAGAAATACCCTGAACCTATCTTTTCCCAATCGAATTACATCTTGTTTAATTTACGCATTACTTTCAATTACATCTTTTGGTTTAGCTTAATTCGAATCTATTTAATCTTTAATCTATTGTGTGATTTCTGCAACTACTGCTTAGTACTTTTAGGGTATTAATTTGAGCATATCAAGGAGAATAGAGTTTTTCTCTTTAGAAACTAACAATGAACTTAATAAAAGATCACATGGAACTTAGTCCTAAGACGCTAGATCTTAAAATCTTTTGAAAACTATTATGGATTTAAGTAGTAAGTCGAGACGGTGAGTTTTGATAGTACTCTAAATTCAAAATGGATTTCATCAAAACGCCAAACATGAGTAGTATGGTGTATGACAAAACCTAATTGACCATCTGGATATATATGACCTCTAATTATTTCTCTCTCCCTAACAATTAAAGCCATGGCTCTGATACCATAAGGAAAACGACGATGGCCGAAAATGCCTATAGAACGCAAATAGAAAATGAGGATAAAACTGTAGCTGGACTCCTAATAGCTGGGTTTTCGGGCCAACTTAAATGATTGTTTCTGGCGTTTGGTTTGGGCTATGGACGAGTTTGAATTTTGGATTTTTATCCAGTATAGTATATTGGACGGATAAAGGTTTGAAGGGATCTTGAATTTACCCCACTATTTTACTATGAACTTTCTTCTGATGATTGGAATTGGATCTGGGGAAAACTCGAGAGTCCAAGAAAAGACACAAGGAAAATGAAATTTAGAATGGAAGAGGACTAATGTAGGAAATTTATTTTCATTTTCTGATGGAATAAAATTTGTTTTGAAGATTTGGAAAGATTTTTGTATGTTAGGCTTGAAAATTTCAGTGACAGAACCAAAATAGTTCCACCACGGTATGAACCAATATGGAGATTTGGATAGATTACAAGTGGTATAAAAAAAGATCAACCACGTGTGTTTGTGTTTCAGAGATTGGATCAAGAAGGAATTATACCAACCCTGACAATGGTCCCAATAATTGAAATGGATATTGAAACATGGGAGATTTTTCAGATCATCTAGGAAATTTAGACTTTCATTAAGATCATATTCCCAATCGCTTGGAGCAATGATCTTATGAATTTATGTGTGATGCAAGTGATTACGCAGTTGGAGCGGTTCTTGGCCAGAGGAAGGACAAGATGCTTCATGTCATTCATTATGCTCGTCGAACTCTTGATGACGCACAATGCAACTATGCCACAACGGAGAAAGACCTCCTCGCGATTGTCTTCGCATTTGAGAAGTTTCAATCATATCTTGTGGGTTCTAAGGTTATTGTTCACACGGACCACGCTGCTCTCAAGTATCTCTTGTCGAAGAAAGATGCAAAGCCACGTTTAATACGGTGGATACTCCTGCTGCAAGAATTTGACTTGGAGATACGAGATAAGAAAGGCGGATAAAACGGTGTAGAGGATCATCTTTCCCGAATGAAGATCGAGGAACCACTTCCTATGAATGATCGTCTACCCGAAGAAAATGTCTACGCCATAAAAGCAATACTAAATAACAACATCACAACACCCCCACGGCCTGCCACTTAAAGGAGAATAGCTTTCAAAACTCCTTGGTATCGTCACATCGCCAATTACCTTGCAGCTGACATCGAGCCTCCACAGTTCTTTGGATACAAGAAGAAGAAGTTCTTAAGAGATATAAGATACTACTTTTGGGATGAGCCATGCCTCTACAAGAAGTGTCAAGACAGCATGTTCAGGAAGTGTGTTCCCGAAGAAGAAGTCGGAAGTATCCTTCACGGCTGTCATGGATCAGCATATGCCGGTCATTTTGCTACATTCAAAACGGTGTCTAAGGTTCTTCAAGCTGGTTTTTGGTGGCCTACAATGTTCAAGGACGCTCAGGTATTCATATCCAAGTGTGATGCTTGCCAACGGATGGGAACCATAAGCAAAAGGAATGAGATGCCTCAAAACTTCACTATAGAAGTCGAAGTTTTGGATGTATGGGGAATCGACTTCATGGGACCTTTCCCCACATCTTTTGGGAACCAATTTATACTTGTTGCTGTTGACTATGTGTCCAAATGGGTGGAGGCAATAGCAACTCCAACTAATGACAGTAGTGTGGTTCTCAAGATGTTCAAGTCCATCATCTTCCCGTGATTTGGCGTACCTAGAGTTGTTATTAGCGATGGCGGTTCTCACTTCATCAATAGGGTTTTTGCAAACCTTTTGAAGAAACATGGCGTTCGACATAAGGTTGCATCCCCCTATCACCCCCAAACCAGCATGCAGGTCGAGATCTCAAATAGAGAACTCAAGAGCATCCTTCAAAAGACAACTGGCAAAACATGTAAAGATTGGTCCGCCAAGCTCGATGACGCTCTTTGGGCGTATAGAACGGCTTTCAAAACACCATTAGGAACGAACCCTTTTCATCTCGTATACGGAAAGGCATGTCACCTTCTAGTTGAGCTTGAATACAAAGCATCATGGGCATTCAAGGAGCTGAATTTCAATCTCAAGACAGCAGCTGAAAGACGTTTGATCCAATTGAACGAACTATAAGATATTCGATATTTAGCCTATGAGAACACTAAAATCTACAAGGAAAGAACTAAAGCTTTTCATGACAATAAGGTAATACCAAAGTCCTTTGCACCAAATGACCAGGTTCTACTCATCAACTCACGTTTAATTTTTTTTTCCCGGTAAGCTTCGTTCCAGGTGGTCCGGTCCTTTTAAAATCAAGGAAGTAAAACCGTATGGAGCTATTGTACTTTGGGACCCTTGTTGAGGAAATTTCAGGGTAAATGGTCAGCGTCTCAAACCTTATCTTGCAGATACTGACCAAGGCGGGGAAGACATTCCCTTGTCTGATGCACCTCACGCCTAATGAAAAGGAGTCGAGCTAACGACTTAAAACATGCGCTATGTGGGAGGCAACCCACAATTTTATTTTAATAACTCTATTAGATGCTTAATTATTTGATTTTCATTTTTAGGATTTTTTCAAAAAATTTTTAAAAATATAAAAATAGGTTTTTGACGAAGAACGGAGAAGAAACAAAAGAGGGCGAGGAATGAGTGCTGAAATCGGCCTGGAGAGTATTGGCCCGAGCTCAGGCCTCAAACTGAGGCAAACCTCGTCCCAGGATACCAAAGTCTCTGACCCGATTCCCCATGGCCCGAGCTCACGCCTAAAACTGAGGCAAAGCTCGACCAAAATCCCGGCCCAAGGTCCCCACCCGAGCTCGACCAGATTTTTGGTCTGCACCCATTTCCATGGCAAAACAAGGTGTCGTCTATCTATGTTTTTCTTGTTACTTCTTTCTCCATTCATTATTTCTCCCTTAATTTGATTTTCTTTCACACCGGGACGGTGCAAAATAAGTCTGGGGGGGGATTATATCGCTTACTAATCCGTTTGTTCGTCTTGTTTTAATCTTTTTATTTTATTGTATCGTTTTGTTGAGTCAAAATTTTAGTTGGAAATTATGAACTTTTCTTGGAACTAACCGTGTTACACCAATTTTTAGTGACCGTTTTAACAGAGATTGACCGCAGATTTTTACTAATAGAAAACCCGTGCGTGGACCGACCTACCATAAAACCGCCCATTTCTCTAAGGAAACCGAAGGATTTAGCGCTGGCTTCAACCTAATGAACTTAAATTTTCTCATCTTGGGGCTAGGTATACATCGACCAAGACACCTTTTTCAAGCCTGCCATGAAAAGTCTGTGTGAGTACGGTTTCCCTCTCTCTTCCCTTCAGTTAAGTACTTCAATGCATAAAGGGTATGGATGGCGCGGAAGTGAACTGGGGATTCGGTGGCAAAAACCATCAATACTCGCGCCTCATGAAAGTATGCCAAGAAGAAGTGAACCGGAGATTTGGTGGCAAACACCATAAGTACTCGTGTCTCATGAAAACTTATCCAAGGAGAAGAACCGGGGATTCGGTGGCAAACACAATCAATTCTCGCGTCTCGTATCCCTTAATCTCGTGAAGCAAAAAAAAGAAAAGAAAAAGAAATCGATCTAAGGAAGAGAGAAAAGGGAGAGGAAAGAAACCGGAATTAAGACTGTCAAGGTAAGCAGGAAACTTGATTAAGGAAAGTCTACATGTTCTTTGATCGATACTCCCTCGATGAGACCACACGCCTTTAACTTTAAAGAAGTTAGCAAAGGAGAATTCGGGTAACCTTATGAGAATGTGGGTCGGACTTGGGAAGTTGAGAAGCAAAGTGGCGAAGTACATGGTGGTTTCTATCTAACGTCAAATATGTTATAATTGGTTTACGACAAAGAAGGTTAGTACGACGTTCTATAGAATTTGTGAGTTTTCCGCGTTTCCAAACCTCTTTTCTATTCTTAGTGTCTTTGTTTGCTTGAGGACAAGCAAAAAGATAAGTCTGGGGGAGTTGATATACTCTATATTTTACTGTTTTTATTACGGATTTTAGTATTTTATCTAAGAATTTTCATTCGGTTTTGTGTTTTTTGAGGTAGTTTTCTCGTATTTGTAGTTTTAAAGTCTACATAGAAAAGCATCCAAGACACGTCCAAGACATGTTTCAAAACATAAAAATATGCAAAATGGAGCCAAAAATGAGTTTTCCACGTCCAAGACATGTTTCCAAGTCCAAAAGATCAGCCAAGCACCTAAAACTCAAGAAAAGCGTATTTCTCCAATTGGACAGCACATATGCATCAGAAGTTTCACATTCATTGGATGCCTTCCCGTTGATGGATTGAAATGAAATTTGGTGGAAAGATAGACTTATGAGTAATATTTCATATGGAATTGTTTCAAGTCATTTGGAGCAGTGGTTAGAAATTTACATCGAATCTACTGGAGACATGTCCGTCTGGCTCGCAAAGGAGACCAATGTAGGAATAAGGACCAGCATCGTCCCAGGGAGTGAAACCTCCGGCCCTAACCCTCATGGCCCGATGTTGTGCCTCAAATCCTAGCCAAGCTCGGCCCAGAAGCTTGGCCGGCCCCGTACCCCTGCGACCCAAAACTTCATTTTTCAGTTTAATGAAACCCTAGGTCGACTTTAGAACTATAAATACTTGTTTTTAGCCTCTTGTAAGTAGGAGGCCACCACAATAAACAGAATCATGCCTCTTTAAACACCACACACGATTTTTAGGAGTTTTTCATTGATTTTCGGTTCTAAGAGATTCAAAGAGAAGTTTTCTCACCTTTGTTCAAGGATCTTCGTTTTTATCTTTCTAAACCCTTATCTCTTTAATAAAGCTATGAATTCTTTTCGATCTCTCTGTGCTGTTACCATCACCATGTGTGAGTAGTCATCTTGCTAGGTTGTCAGTAATCAAAGAATTCATGAATTGTTAATCCTTTATCGATTAAATTGGGAATATCTATTGGGTTCTTCATCTTTACTTGCTCGTAATGATGCATGCTTTTCTGATCATCTAGCATCAGGCCTTGGGTTAATATACTCTCCAAAAGCTTGTTATATTGCCGGATCTAGTTTTTGATGAGCTAAACGTCTTAATCTTCCAAAAGTCGAGTTAAGGAGTTTAGTGAACAATTGAATCTTGAACGAATTAATGAATGTTTTCAACTTGTAATAACCATCGAAAGTTGAGTCTATTAAGTTGTTAAAACATAGTGGTCAGAGCCACGAAATTGGAATGATTATACATCCATGATTTGAGTTCTAGAACGGTTTTTATTATTTCCCTATCTTTAGATTTAAATGGTTTATTGATTTATGAATTTCTGCGATTAACCGAACGCCTAGTGTTTTCTCTTATTGAATTTGCATTGTTTGATTTACTTGTTTACGTATTTTAGTCATTAATCTTTTCAAAAACAAAAACCATAATACTTTGTTTTAGCTTGATTTTATTCTTATAAATTTGTAGTGCAACTTGAGGTCTATGTGGATCGATCCCGCCTATACTATTTTGATTTGCTGTGCGCTTGCAGGTAGTAGAAGTTGGGTGAAAACTTTACCCACATCAGTCCATCAGATTAGATTAGGGATTTGGTCCATTAGATAAGATTTGTTTCTGAGTTAAGATAATCGGAGAGGATTATTATTGACCAGTCAAAAACTTATTTTCATCCAAAAGTTATCTTTTATAGAGAGTTGACTTTAATTTTTTTTAGTGTAATTTAAATTTAGTTTGAAAAATATATAAAAAGTACACAAAAGAACATAATTTCATAAAATATACATAAGAATATGGAAACTGCAAATTCCTAACAAAAAAACAACTATACAAACTAGAATATTTTTGAGGAACGTAAAAAACAAAAAAGAAAGCAATTGTAAAACTAATTTAAAAATAATTTAAGATATTCTTTCCTGCATCTTCATAATATATACATATAATCATTTTTCTCCAAATAACTAATTAGCCATGTTGGAAGTTTCACTGAGTAATTATCAATACAATTTAGTTAATTAATTACTAAATTTTTTGGATTTTTGATTATGGATTTACCATTATTATAATACGATCAGAGTATCATAAATCAATTTTTATTAATTATAAACGAGAATTACAAAACCCTAAAAATTGTGATAATGGAGTTATCCCACTCCCTTTAAAAAATCACAAAATTCTTGATAAACTTAATTTCTCAAACATCTGAGACAACCCAAGTTACCTTAATACACTTAGTAAATACTAGATAGTTATAAACCCCTTATACCTCTAAAACCATTGCTTCTCTCTCATTATATCATATATATTAGAATGTTTTTATTTTTAAGGTTTATTACAAGGAAGTCCACTGGTTTGTAGTTTTTAAACCATGATTGTACTATTATCTCAAGTTCATTTGATTGTGAATGACTTACCTTAGTGCTTGGCTTATTTTCTTTCAGACTATCAAGCTTCCTTTCAAATGAATTACCATGCATATGCAATGTGTTTTCATGCATATAAATTAGAGAAAATCGCATTTTGAACTTTTGAATTATTGACTCTATGTAACAGACTTTATGTTACAAATTGTCTTTTTTGGTGGCTTGTTTTTTTTCTGCTAGTTTGGTCTTAGTTTTTGGCTCAATATAACAAACTTTATGTTACAACTTGTCATTTTTGGTGCATTGAACACTTTGTTTGTAATGCATGTTTGGTCTTAATGAATCGGACTAATAAAATCTCGGACTACTTCGAACATTTCTTTGAAAGTAATTATCTCGGACTACTTCGAACATTTCTTTGAAAGTAATTAACTCCTCCAATTTTAGATTTATAATCTCTTTCACATCATACATTAATTTTAAGGGTTTCTTCTTGCCTCTTCTTTAAAACCTAGGATTTATAAAAGAAAAGAAGAAAATTGTTTGTAGACAAAAAGATAATATATATATATATATATATAATAATGGGTTCTAGGTCTAGTTAAAATCAGCTGGTTCAAATGTGTAATATAATTATAATTATTTTAAAGTTATAAACATTTTTTAACTGTAATTTAACATAAATAAAAATAATAATGATATAACAAATACTATTAAAAATGGGACACTAACCTTCTCATGCTCTTTATGTCGTTCCAATTCTTCCATGAGATGATCGAGTTCGACTTGATTCTCGAGAAACCTAGTTTGCTTCAATGAGGATGAAGATCTTTCTGATCTTCATGGACGAGATGGGTCGTAGGAAGATTGAGATAAAATACATGAAGATCAGGACGATCATCGACCTCGTTGAAGAAAGCTAGGATTCTCAAGGTTCAAGCGAAACTTGATCGTGTCATGAAATAATTGGAAGGAGAAAAAGAGCGTAAGAAGGTACATTATCCCATTTTGAATATTCGTTACATCATTTCTTTGTTAACATACGATTTAATTAAAGAAAACAATGTTTACAACCCTTAAAACTTAATTTTAAAAACAATTGAACCAACTTATTTAAACCATTTAGCATTATATATTGATATGAACCAAAACTGACTTGTATTTATCGCTTATCTATTATCGAGTAATGGAAGAACCATAGTTGGAGGGTATAACCCATTGATCTTTACATCTCGATATTATTTTTTTCTTACATATTGGATATATATATATATATATATATATATAATGTTGTATTATATTTAGGGTTTCGTACCTATTTACCATATTATGCCATTTTAAAAAGAGCAAGAGAGCCTTCTTCTGGTTCCATATTGATTCGTTCTTTAATCAGAGCAACATAAATATTAAAAAAAATGAGAAGGGCAAGTGAACGGAAAAGAATAGACGAGATCGCGAAAATAAATTATGTCTTCTTTAGGGTTCGTACCTTCGATCATACATCAATGGGTTAGAAGATGAGGGAGCGTCCGATGGTAATTGGTGTCTGGTGGCTTTTACGGCGGGTTGACTGCCTTTCCTATTACCATGTCGATTTGATCGAAATGAAAATGATAGAAAAGAAGAGAGGAGATCGAAAAATGGGAAGAGATATGAAAATTGAAAAGCGAGCAGAGGAGATAGGATTTTTTTCTCGTGAGAGGATGAGAAAATATGGTTTTTATTCTCTTAGATATTTGTGTTTCTTTAAATCTTTTAGTCCATCAGATTTGATTAGGGGTTTGGTCAATTAGATAAGATTTGTTTTCGAGTTAAGAAAATCGGATAGGATTACTATTGACCAGTCAAAAACTTATTTTCATCCAAAAGTTATATTTTATAGAGAGTTGACTGTAATATATTTTAGTGTAATTTAAATTTAGTTTGAAAAATATATAAAAAGTAAACAAAAGAACATAATTTCATAAAATATACTTAAGAATATGGAAACTGCAAATTCCTAACAAAAAAACAACTATACAAACTAGAATATTTTCAAGGAACGTAAAAAACAAAAAAGAAAGCAATTGTAAAACTAATTTAAAAATAATTTAAGATATTCTTTACTACATTTTCATAATATATACATAAAATCATTTTTCTCCAAAGAACTAATTAGCCATGTTGGAAGTTTCACTGAGTAATTATCAATACAATTTAGTTAATTACTAAATTTTGTGGATTTTTGATTATGGATTTGCCAATATTATAATACGATAAGCATATCATAAATCAATTTATATTAATTATAAACGAGAATTACAAAGCTCTAAAAATTGTGATAATGGAGCTATCCCCACTCCCTTTTAAAAATCACAAAGTTCATGATAAACTTAATTTCTCAAACACATAAGACAACCCAAGTTACCTTAATAGACTTAGTAAATACTAAATAGTTATAAACCCTTTATACCTCTAAAACCATTTTTTCTATCTCATTATAACATATATATTAGAATGTTTTTAGTCTTGAGGTTTATTATAAGGAAGTTCACTGGTTTGTAGTTTTTTAACCATGCTTGTAATATTATCTCAAGTTCATTTGATTGTGAGTGACTTACCTTAGTGCTTGGCTTATTTTCTTTCAGACTAGCAAGCTTCCTTTCAAAAGAATTACCATGCATATGCAATGTTTTCATGCATATAAATTAGAGAAAATCGCATTTTTAACATTTAAGTTATTGGCTCTATGTAACAAATTTTATGTTACAAATTGTCTTTTTTGCTGACTTGTTTTTTTCTGCTAGTTTGGTCTTAGTTATCGGGTCAATGTTACAAACTTTATGTTACAACTTATCTTTTTTGGTGCCTTGAACACTTTGTTTGTCATGCATGTTTGGTCTTATTAAATTGGGCCTATGTAACATCTACTTCTTGTCACATTAACGACTCTATTACATCTGTTTCTTTTGAATTTTGTAATAAAAAACATAATATAATCTGAAAAGTTCCTTACATAAAGTCATTTAAATTAAAAAAGCATAACAAAGACATGATCTTGCAAACTCAAAACATTTTTAAAGCATAACACAAGATCTTCTTCATTCTTACCACTTCCACATCGCCATTATTTCACCATAACCACTACAAATCCAACCAATGGAGAAGTACAATAAGGAATATCGTACTCCTTTTGTTTAGAATCAACACCTATAGATTCAGTGATTCACATTCATCCATTTTGTGCTTCATCTTCGCCACTAATTCACTGGTGTTTTCCATAGTTTCACCTTCATGAGTTAAAGCACTGACTGTGTTCCTTAAACT
Organism: Eutrema yunnanense; assembly: GCA_002933935.1. Lineage (NCBI taxonomy): Eukaryota > Viridiplantae > Streptophyta > Magnoliopsida > Brassicales > Brassicaceae > Eutrema > Eutrema yunnanense. The sequence goes on along the minus strand of PKML01056956.1, from coordinate 12,577 downwards.
TTTGATATCCTCTTTCTGCTCACGAATGACATCTCTTGCCTCCAATAATGCTTGATGTTACCATATGTGTGGTTTCTCCACCTCAAACCAACGAAAACGTTGCAAGCTTCATACCCGCTAGCAACCTTACTGAAACGACCACATTTTTTTTTTTTAACAGAAATAATTAAAATTAAACAACGCAAGAACAATACAAGCAACAACAATAATAATAAAAACCCCGGGTCCTAATCATCCCCTCTTCATTGCCTCGATTCCACGATCACGCCTTATCTTTACCTGCATCGACAAAAGTGATGCATCAACATTTGGCTAACCAAATGCTGAGTGAGATTGATCATCCCAACAACAGGCTAACAACAAGCACACAATCAGCAATTATCAATACGAAGAATTAATTAACACCAATTAAAACTTCCAACACAAATAGCAAATTCAACTCCATGAAAAACTATACTAACGCCTAGCAATTCCATTCCAAGAAAAGCTAGACACACTGTAACATCCCGATTTCTTGTATATGCGGAGAGGCTTATAAGAATTGATTTGGCTACCTATGTCATCAAAGTGCACTTATCTTTTCGGGAACTTGTCCAGAGAGAACTCCAGAGTTAAGCGTGCTTGAGCTGGAGCAATTTAAGGATGGGTGACCTACCGGGAAGTGATTCGCGGTATCGTGTGAGTGAGGACAAAACACGGGGAAAGATCACGTGGTGATTGCAGGGTCAGTAAACAAGTATTACAAGCCTCCCGGACTAACGCACCGGCCGTCGGACAAGGGTGGGGCCCACGGGCCGAGAGAGGGCATGGGGCCCACAGGTAGGGGCGGTCGGGGCGTTATACACACAGCCTGAAAGGTATCACACCACACCCTTCCAAGGCACAACCAACGACTGGTATCGATCGATTCACCCCTGGTATCGATCGATACCGAAACACCACGAATCTCCCGACAAGGGACTTTGAGTCAACCGACAAAGGATGGGTATCGATCGATGCTCACCTGGTATCGATCGATACTCACTTGCGATTCACAACCTGCGCGAGATCTAAACCCAGAAATCGCCAAGACCACACACGGAAATCATCAATCAAGCTTAACAAAGCACCACACAAGCTTAATTGCTAACCTTTGGTCCCAACTCACCTTAGATCGGCTGGATCTAGCTCTAGAACGACTTCCCCGAGCTCAAGATCGACCTCCCTTTCACGCCCAAAACAAAGGTCATCCAACCTCTTCTTCAAGCTTCTCCCAAGCTCAAACCCTCTTGATCTCGCAAGATCCAAGCTTCCCCAAGATTTTCTTTCTCTTTCTCTCTCTCTCTCCTTCTCCTTCTCTCTCTCTCTCTNTCTCTCTCTCTCTCTCTCTCTCTCTCTCTCTCTCTCTCTCTCTCTCTCTCTCTCTCTCTCTCTCTCTCTCTCGCGACCAAGATTCTATTTTCCCCAAAAGAATGGTTTTCCACGCGCAAGAAAAGAAGAGGAAGAAGAATATAAGGAGAAATCCCGACTGATATCGATCGATACCGCCTAGTATCGATCGATACTACCACCCCGGAACAACCCGAATTAATTATTTTCCCCAATAATCAATTCTTCCGGAACGCGGGCGTTACAATTCTCCCCCACTAACATAGATTCGACCTCGAATCTTCGTTACCGTTCATCTCCCATGAACCGCTCATCTCCAATGAACCTTAATCGTCGCAACGATTACACAATCCCTGGCCAACCCGGCCATCTCAACACTCACACGAGGTCCAAAACCAACCTCCGAGGTTTCCCACTCAGTCCCTATGCTTATGACACCGCGGCATCATATGTACTTATTGTTAAAACACAAGCCAAACCCCATCACTCAAGACACCGCAGCATCTCCGAGTTCTGAGCATCTGCCATATCCCGCAGGATATCCACCATACCTCGCAAGGTATCAACCATACCACATCACCCAAGACACCGCAGCATCTCCGAGTTCTGGGTATCTGCCGTACCACTCCACTCGGTAATATAACCTACAAGAGTCTCAATACCCCATACCACTCAATTCTAGGCAATATATCATACGTCTAGGATATACTCCTTACGAATCCACGGTATCACGTATCACTCTAGGCTATAAACCTCCCGAGCCTGGGTACATCGCCAGTCACACTCTCAAGACACACAGTCCTGCGAGCTATCGGCACCAGAGGAACCAGTCCTCTCAACGAGCAATAAGTCACACATCTATAAGCATCTCGACTGAACTACCTCCCGTGATCCGTGTAAATCCTCGCAAGGCAACACCGGCATCACCCATATTCCATACCCGGAATATCTGCCGTGCATGACCAATAACCAGGCCATCGCACCTCCCTTGCGCACCTTCCAGTGTCGGCTTGCTTTAGAAAGATTTGTCAAGACAACTATGACTAGGCTACCTTTAACACCCAACAACTCTCTGCAGTAGGTCATCAATACAAACGTAATAAAACAAACAAGTACCATACGCCTGCAATCCGACCCACCACATAGAACCGCTAAGTGAAATAACCCGGTCTCGTCACTTGACTCATTTTCCCGAACAAGCTTAACTGAAACACGCAACGCTCACAACAGCAATAAGAACATCCATCTTATTACTCTCTCGCATTAACGCTTTTTACCCCAAACGCAATGCGAAACCGTGACTCCCAAAGTCACCAATAATAAGAAATACTCATCTTATTATACATCATAATGTAACATCGTTCTACACAACGACAATACAAAATGAAACACACATAGCACACAGCTACAACCGAAACGGGAACCTCTCGATGGAACTCAAGCCGCAGCTTGTTTCTGGAACCACTTCCGGAACCTCGCTTCCATCCTAGCCTCTGGCTCCCAAGTTTCCTCCTGCACCCCGTCATAGTCCCACAGAACTCGCATCATCGGAATCTTCTTCCGACGAAACTCCTTGACCCTCCGCTCGAGAACACTCAAAGGTCTCGCCTCAACGGTCATATTGGGCTGGAGATATGATGGAATCTCAGCCAATACCTCGTCACCCCTATGCAAACACTTCTTCAGCATCGACACATGGAAGACCTTATGAAATGCTTGCATAACCGCGGGTAACTCCAACCGATACGCTACCGGTCCAACACGCTCCACAATCCGGAACGGCCCCATATACCTCGGACTCAACTTAGTCGCAGTAATGGACCTGTTCGGACCTCTCAGTAAAGCCATCTTGAGATACACACTATCTCCCACCTCAAACACCAGCTCTTTCCGCCTCTTATCGGCATAACTCTTTTGCCGATCCTGGGCCTCTTTCATGTTCAGCTTCAAAACCCGGATCTTCTCCGTGATTTCCTGAACAAAACTCGCACCCAAAGTGCTCCTCTCCCCCACTTGTGTCCAACACAAGGGGGTACGACATGGCCTCCCATACAGAGCCTCATATGGAGCCATCCCAATACTCGCCTGGTAACTATTGTTATACGCAAACTCTACCAAGCTCAAGTGATCCACCCAGTGACCACCCCAATCCGGCACGCACATCCTCAACAAATCCTCCAAAGTCTGGATGGTCCGCTCGGACTGCCCATCTGTCTGAGGATGATACGCCGTGCTCAAGTGCACCTTCGTGCCCAACTTCGTCTGAAACGCATTCCAGAACTCCGATGTGAACTTAGGATCCCGGTCCGAGACAATGCTCACCGGTACTCCATACAGTCTCACAATCTCCTGCACGTACTTCCTAGCCAAAACCGCTGCCCCATCGGTCTTCTTAATGGCCAGAAAACGCGCACACTTGGTCAATCGGTCAACAATGACCCAAACAGCATCCTTGGTCCGAGAAACTGGTAAACCCACCACGAAATCTATCGTGATCATATCCCATTTCCACTCTGGAATGGGTAAACTCCGCAACAAACCACTCGGGACCTGGTGCTCCGCCTTCACTAACTGGCACACGTTGCACGATGCAACCCAGTTAGCCACATCCTTCTTCATCCCGACCCAATGATAATAGCGCTTGAGATCGCGGTACATCTTAGTCGCTCCTGGATGAATCGAGAACATACTCGAATGAGCCTCACTCAGGATCTCTCGCCGCAAATCCTCATCCAAAGGTACGCATACCCTCCCACTAACAAGGATAGTGCTGTTCGCAGATACCTGATACTCAGAACCCTCCGCTCTCGAAGCCTTAACCAAAACCTCATCTTTTTCCTGAGCCAACCGAACTCTGCTCAAAAGATCCGCCTGATTAGCCGCCTCTAAGCCCAAAGGTTCCTGAGATACAACACATAAGCGCAATGTGCTAATCTCGCTCACCAAGGACTCTACCTCGAGCTCCCGAGCCAAAGCCACCCGCTTCCGACTCAACGCATCCGCAACCAGATTAGCCTTACCAGGATGGTAAGCTATCTCCAGATCATAATCGGCCACTAGCTCCATCCAGCGCCTCTGCCTCAAATTCAACTCAGGCTGAGTGAAAATGTACTTCAAGCTCTTATGATCTGTGAACACCTGCACCTTCCCGCCATAAAGATAAGATCTCCAAATCTTTAAAGCGAAAACTACTACAGCCATCTCCAGGTCATGGGTAGGGTAGTTGCCCTCATGCTTCCGCAGCTGCCGCGAAGCATAAGCAATAACCTTCCCTCGCTGCATCAACACACAACCAAGACCCACTCCCGACGCATCGGTGTACACCACGTAAGGCTCGCCCGACTAAGGCAACGCCAATACTGGAGTACTAGTCAACATGGCCTTCAGTTCTGCGAAACTCTCTTCACACTCTGAGGACCACACGAAAGGAACATCCTTCCCCGTCAGCTTCGTCATAGACTTAGCCAGACTCGCGAAACCCTTGACGAACCGCCGATAATACCCTGCCAACCCAAGAAAAATCCGATTCTCAGTAGCATTCCTCGGCCTCGGCCAAGTACTAACGGCCTGGATCTTCTCCGGATCTACCGACACTCCCTCCGCAGAGACAATGTGACCCAGAAAACCGATCTCCCGCTGCCAGAAGCTACACTTGCTCAACTTAGCAAATAACTTCTGTTCCCGCAGCTTCGAAAGAACCACACGCAGATGCACCTCATGCTCCTCCCGGCTCCTCGAATACACCAAGATATCATCGATAAGGATGATCACGAACTCAGCTATTCATCAATCTCATAAATGCAGCCGGTGCATTTGTCAACCCAAATGGCATCACCACAAACTCGTAGTGGCCATAACGAGATCTGAAAGCCATCTTCCAGATATCTACCTCATCAATGGGAATCTGATGATATCCCGACGCCAAGTCAATCTTGGAGAACCAAGTAGCCCCTCTCAACTGATCCAACAACTCATCAATCCGAGGAAGAGGATACCTGTTCTTCATTGTGACTCGGTTAAGTCCTCGGTAGTCAATACACAACCGAAAACTCCCGTCCTTTTTCTTCACGAACAACACCGGTGCTCCCCACGGTGAAGAACTCGGGCAAATAAACCCCTTGTTCAACAACTCCGCCAGCTGCTTCTTCAGCTCTGCCATCTCTGCTGGAGCCATTCTATAAGGAGCCCTGGATATCGGTGCCGTCCCTGGTTCCAACTCGATCGTGAAAGGATCCGACCTAGAGGGTGGCAACCCCTGCAACGACTGTAACACATCCTGGAACTCACGAACCACACGAATATCCTGAACCCTAGCCTCTCCGACGGCCTCCGGCAAGGAAATGGTAGCCAAATACGCCTCGCAACCCCTCTCGATCAGACGCTCCGCGTGCACAACCGAGATAACGAGACTCCCGGAAGTCGGTCTCACACCCTGATACACCAACTTCCCTTTACCTCGGTCGAACTCGACTCGCCCTCGGTGACAGTCCAGATGCGCCCTGAACTTCCCGAGCCAATCCATGCCCAAGATGACATCGTACAGCTCCACTGAGCAGATAATCAAATCGGAAGCCATGTACTCTCCTGCTACCTGAACATTCACGTCTCGCACCCGACCGTGAATTCTCAGGAGCTTCCCTCCGGCAACCTCCACGAAACCCAAACTCACACCGGGCTCGCTCCGCAGATTAGCCTTCTCGGCCAACTCCGGGGAAACGAAGCAATGCGATGCTCCCGTGTCAAACAACACATGACACTCCACACCCCCAACACACAAGGTCCCTGCACATATACATGTGCCGAGAACCTTAACACCCCGACAAGCACGACGTTCCCCAACACAGAATTAAAATTAGATGAGTCTAAGAAAATACCTGTGATCGGCCTAGAACTCGGCTCTCCGGACTCGGTGATGGAGTACACTCGAGGCGCTGATGCCACCTGCCTGAGAGGCTGCACCACCGTGGTCTCACTCTGCCGCAACTGGGGACACTGAGGCCTGATGTGCCCCGCCTCCTTGCAGTGATAGCACACTCGAGAATCCACTCGCACTCCGCCCTTCTGAGGACAGCTCGCCACTCGGTGATCCATGCTCCCACATCCAAAGCAACCCGGACCACCCCGAATACCACTCGAAGCGCTCTCCCGCTTCCGCTTCTGTCCTTGCATTGGCTTACTGCCTCTGCTCGGACCGGACTGCTGCTGTACAGATCTCGCCTGAAAACTCGGTGTAACCGCTACCACCTCGTCTTTCAGACCCTCCTCAAGCAAAGCTGCAGTCTCAACCAACTCATCAACCGTGCAAAAAGCCCTCACCATGCAACGGTTCCTCAAGTCAACCCGAAGACCCATCAGAAATCTCTGCACACGGGCCGACTCACTCTCAACCGCTCGTCTAACATAAGACCCGAGCCGGTTGAACTCCACCTCATTCCCGCGTACCGACCGATCCCCCTGAGTCAAACTCGCAAGCCTCGACTCTAACCGGTTGAACGCCTCCTGAGGGAAGTACTTGGAGTTAAACTCCTCTACAAAATCCGCCCAAGCCATCACGGCCTGAACTCTCCGTGCTGCCACACCCCTCCACCAGAGATACGCATCACCCTCCAGATAATGGACCGCAATGTCCACCTGGTATCCCGCGGGACACCTACTCGAGAGGAAATTCCTCTCTACCCTCCTCAACCACGCATCAGCGTCCTCAGGATTAGCACCTCCAGAAAAGAACCCCGTGCCAATCCTCTGCATCTGCTCCATCATCCTAAGGTAGGATGGGAGCTCCTCAGCAACCGCAGCTGCCACCTGAGGCTGAGCCTCCATAACTACCGGAACCACAGGATCCTGAGCCGGTACCCTCTCTGGTAACCGCTCCAACAACCTCGTCAAAAGATCCGCTATGCGATCATCTCGGGCCCGAGCATCACCCGCTGCTACACCCGCAGCACCCGCTGGAACACTAGCCACACTGGCGCTCACGCCAGCCACACCCTCAGACCCAAACTGACTCGCAAGCGACTCCTCGACCTGCTCCTCCGGCACACGGCCACGACCTCTACCACGGCCACGACCTCTACCACGCCCTCTAGCCATCTGCATACGTGCAGAAGCACAAGCTAAGGAACTAACAACAATCATCACAATAAAGATACTCACCGTGGAATCTCACAAGGCTCGAAGAGGATGATTCTAAGACCCCCACACAACACCCAATTTATTCTAGAACCACATAGGCTCCTAGAACCGTATGGGCTCTGATACCAATTTGAAACGACCACATTTTTTTTTTTTTTTTTTTTTAACAGAAATAATTAAAATTAAACAACGCAAGAACAATACAAGCAACAACAATAATAATAAAAACCCCGGGTCCTAATCATCCCCTCTTCACTGCCTCGATTCCACGATCACGCCTTATCTTTACCTGCATCGACAAAAGTGATGCATCAATATTTGGCTAACCAAATGCTGAGTGAGATTGATCATCCCAACAACAGGCTAACAACAAGCACACAATCATCAATTATCAATACGAAGAATTAATTAACACCAATTAAAACTTCCAACACAAATAGCAAATTCAACTCCATGAAAAACTATACCAACGCCTAGCAATTCCATTCCAAGAAAAGATAGACACACAACCTGAAAGGTATCACACCACACGCTTCCAAGGCACAACCAACGACTGGTATCGATCGATACACCCCTGGTATCGATCGATACCGAAACACCACGAATCTCCCGACAAGGGACTGGTATCGACCGATACACCCGTGGTATCGATCGATACTCAAACAACACGAGTCAACCGACAAAGGATGGGTATCGATCGATGCTCACCTGGTATCGATCGATACTCACTTGCGATTCACAACCTGCGCGAGATCTAAACCCAGAAATCGCCAATACCACACACGGAAATCATCAATCAAGCTTAACAAAGCACCACACAAGCTTAATTGCTAACCTTTGGTCCCAACTCACCTTAGATCGGCTGGATCTAGCTCTAGAACGACTTCCCCGAGCTCAAGATCGACCTCCCTTTCACGCCCAAAACCAAGGTCTTCCAACCTCTTCTTCAAGCTTCTCCCAAGCTCAAACCCTCTTGATCTCGCAAGATCCAAGCTTCCCCAAGCTTTTCTTTCTCTCTCTCTCTCTCTCTCTCTCTCTCTCTCTCTCTCTCTCTCTCTCTCTCTCTCTCTCTCTCTCTCTCTCTCTCTCTCTCTCTCTCTCGCGACCAAGACTCTATTTTCCCCAAAAGAATGGTTTTCCACGCGCAAGAAGAGAAGAGGAAGAAGAATATAAGGAGAAATCCCGACTGGTATCGATCGATACCGCCTAGTATCGATCGATACCGCCTAGTATCGATCGATACTACCACCCCGGAACAACCCGAATTAATTATTTTCCCCAATAATCAATTCTTCCGGAACGCGGGCGTTACACTTACGCCCTCTATAACTATAGAATCTCCTTCCAAGGTTGTCAATTGTCCAAGCTCTCACGATTTTTGCTGACCGGTTACAATAACAAACAACACCATTGTCATTTTTAAATTCAATGGTTGGTGAACTTGCACTATGAGCCATCTGCTAACCAAACAAACAAGTGCATATCTGATTTTAGCATACCAAATCCCAAATCTCTGTCTGATTTTAGCATATCAAACAAAACAAACAAACAAGTGTATGTCTAAAATTCAGTGGTCGAAAATCCCAAATCCCAAACATCAGTCTCTCATGCGGACCTCACTCATTTTGCATTAAAGAGAACAAATCGATAAACGATTTATCGTTTTCGTTATTTGAATTTCACCCCTTTCTTCTCTCTATCTGTTTTTTTTTTAAATTTCACGAACCCTAATCCCAAATCGATTTGGGTATTTCTATTTAAATTTATTATTTTGTTTTTTCGACATATGATTAATTAATAAAAATGTTTTTGACTTAAAAATGATTTAAATTAGCCACATTTTCTTAAATTAACGGAAGTTAACTATTCCGTAACTGTTCTGTTACGTTCACCTGCAGCGCAAACAAATTACTCTGATTAAGGGTTTACGATGTTAGTAAAACTAGTATGAAGGTTTTAAGTATTAGTGTAATTCACTCGAGGTTTAAAATATTACATTTTTCAACCTTGAAGGTTAAAAATACGATTTTTCCATATAAATTATGTGTGAAAATACAATCAAAGCAATTTGGAATCTTAATGTTTGAGGTGACTTCAAGATGAAAAGAGATGACAAACAATTTGGAATCTTAATGCATAAACTTAAAGTTTTCTTTTATAGCTCTTGATCGAGTTCATTGGTCAATAAAATTTATGCCCATTCGAACAGCGGACAAACATGCACTGCCAATCCCCGACCCTATATCTCAGGTCCTGATGTAGTGTTGTGGAAACATAAAGAAAGCGAGTATAAAGAGTGTTTCGCTCGTCGACAAACTTGGGAACTGATTTGAAACAAATCACCAAAGGTCTCTTTGGTTTCGGCTTGTGTGGTTTTTCCAAGCTGTGCTGAGGTACTCATTCATTACTCCGCTTACGATAAAAGACAAATTACCAACGAAAGTGAGTATGATAAAATGAGGCCAAGATCAATCTTGCTTTCTATGTGGCGAACCGGATTAATCGAGAGATCGTTTGTTTTTTGCATGTCCATACATATTGATAAAGTGGTACGTGACCGTATTAACAGTCTTCAGTATCAAAGCGGAAGTAAACTAGCAAATATCTTGGAACGTAAATAAACTTGGAACACATGACTACGAGTTGTATGGGACGTTACAAGTTGTATCTACGAAATCCCAGCATACAACCTACTAGACCCACTGAAATTTTACAAAGTATTCTACATACAACACAAAATCAGCTTATTCAACCTAAATTCCTGAAAATATCCTCAACCCTTATCTTGAAGGCTATATAACAGACGCATTTGGGAAGAGAATATCTCAAATTACAATAACAAACACGAGCCAATGAGAGAACAAAAAGGGGGTAGGAAATAACAAAAATTATCATTTAATATATTGTTGTTGATTTTCGGGTTTCGGGTTTTCTAGGTTTAACCATTCGGGGTTCAACTGTTAAATATGGATAAGTTGTTGGAATTTTTAATTCAGAATATTTTTTTTGGGAATTGCAGTAAAAATATATTTCTATTGTCTGTCTTGTTGTTTTTCTTTCGCATTGAGGATTTCCACGTACATTCTTAGTGTTTTTATTTATACGTAATTGCGCATTAAACAGGTAATGAAACGACCGCACTTTTTTTTTTTTTACATAAATAAATACACAGCATTAATTCAACCACAATACAATTACAAGAACAATCCAGTTCTACAGCTTATACAAGCCAACAGTCCTAAACAGTAAAAGCAACAACACAACAACAACAAACCCCCGGGTCCTAATCATCCCCTCTTCACTGCCTCGATTCCACGATCACACCTTATCTTTACCTGCATCGACAAAAGTGATGCATCAACATTTGGCTAACCAAACGCTGAGTGAGAGATCATCCCAACAACAGGCTAAACAATAAGCACAAACAACAACAGTTACCAATACGAAGAATTAATTAACACCAATTAAAACTTCTAACACAATAGCAATTCATCACCATGAAAAACTATACCAACGCCTAGCAATTCCATCCCAAGAACTGCTAGACACACAGCCTGAAAGGGTAAACACGCAACACGCTTTCCAGGCACAACCAACAACCGGTATCGATCGATACACCCCTGGTATCGATCGATGCCAAGACAACACATGCCCACAGGCAACGACTGGTATCGATCGATGCCACAGGCGACACATGCCCACAGGCCACGGCCAGTATCGATCGATACACCCCTGGTATCGGTCGATACCCACACAACTCGAGTCCACCGACAAGAGTCTAGTATCGATCGATACCCTCATGGTATCGATCGATACCCACCTGCAACTCACAACCTTCCGCGAAATCTAAACCCAGAAATCGCCAAGACCAACCACGAAAATCAACAATCAAGCTTAAACAAGCATCACACAAGCTTAATTGCTAACCTTTGGTCCCAACTCACCTTAAATCGGCTGGATCGAGCTCTAGAAGACCTCTCTCGCTTCCCTTTAGCTCACCAAGACCAAACTCTTCCGATCTCTTCTTCAAGCTTCTCCCAAGCTCGAATCTCTCTCGATCTCGCAAGATCCAAGCTTCACCAAGCTTCCACCTCTCTCACGCTCTCTCACGCTCCCTTCTCTCTCTCTCTCTCTCTCACGCGACCAAGACTTTTCTCTCTCAAAGAAATGGTTTCCACCCGCAAGAAGAGAAGAGGAAGAAGAATTATAAGGAGAAATCCCGACCGGTATCGATCGATACCCCTAGTATCGATCGATACTGCCCGGAAACAACCCGAATTAATTATTATTAATCCCCAACAATTAACTCCTCCGGAACGCGGGCGTTACAATTCTCCCCCACTAACTTAGATTCGACCTCGAATCTTCGTTACCGTTCATCTCCAATGAACCTCAATCATCGCAACGATTACACAACCTTTGGCCAAACCCGACCATCTCAACACTCACACGAGGTCCAAAACCAACCTCCGAGGTTTCCCACTCAGTCCCTATGCTTATGACACCGCGGCATCATATGTACTTACTGCTCAAACACCAGCCAACCCCATCATTCAAGACACCGCAGCATCTCTGAGTTCCGAGCATCAGCCATATCCCGCAGGATATCCACCATACCCCGCAAGGTACCAACCATACCACATCACCCAAGACACCGCAGCATCTCCGAGTTCTGGGTATCTGCCATACCACTCCACTCGGTAATATAACCTATAAGAGTCTCAATACCCCATACCACTCAATTCTAGGGAATATATCCTACGTCTAGGACATACTCCTTACGAATCCACGGTATCACGTATCACTCTAGGCTATAAACCTCCCGAGTCTGGGTATATCGCCACTCACACTCTCAAGACACACAGTCCTGCGAGCTATCGGCACCAGAGGAACCAGACCTCTCAACGAGCAATAAATCACATATCTCTAAGCATCTCGACTGAACTACCTCTCGTGATCCGTGTAAATCCTCAAAAGGCAACACCGGCATCACCCATACTCCATACCCGGAATATCTGCCATGCATGACCAATAACCCGGCCATCGCACCTCCCTTGCGCACCTTCCAGTGTCAGCT